>CAUYLG010016337.1:0-90074 GCA_963573385.1 Cacajao melanocephalus
AGAGGGGCTGAATAAGTAAAAAAGCAAGACCCACTTGTATGCTGCCTCAGCTCAGCGGTAAGGACACGCATAGACTGAAAGCGAAGGGACAGGAAAAGATATTCCATGCAAATAGAGACCAAGAGAGAAGAGGAGTAGCTACACTTAGATAAAATAGACTTGAAGTCAGAAACTGAAAAAAGATACAAACAAGGTATTATGATGAAGGAGTCAATTCAGAAAAAGGACATCACAATTATAAATGTACTCAATATCAGAGCATCCAAACGTAGAAAGCAAATATTTATAGATCTAAAGGCTGAAACAGCCTGCAGTACGGTGAGAGTATTGCAACACCCCACTTCCAGCAGTGGGCAGATGATCCCGGAGAAAATCAGTAAGGAACACTGGAGTTAAACCTATACTCTAGACCAAAGGCACACAACTGATATTTCCAGAACGTTTCATCCAACAGCTGCAGAATACACATTTTTCTTTTCTTTTCTATTTTTATTTTTATTTTTTTTCCTCCTCCTTGTCCGCCACTCAGAATGCACATTTTTCTTGTTGGCACATAGAACATTCTCCAGGATACACCATATCTTAGGCCACAAAACAAGTCTCAACGAATTCTAACAAATTGAAATCAGATCAACTATCTCTGCTCACCACAATGGAATAAAACTAGAAAATCAATAAGAAGAGAATTTTAGAAACTGTATAAATATGTGAAAATTAAACATGTTCCTGAATGACCAAGGGTCAAAAGAGAAATTAAGAGGGCAATTCCAAATTTTATTGAAACCAATGAAAATGGAAACACAGCAAAACCTATGTGTTGCAGCAAAAGCAGTACTAAGAGGGAAGTTTATAACCAAGCTCCTACATCAAAAAAATAGAAAGATTTCAAATAACCTAACATTATGCCTCAAGGAACTAGAAAAACAAGAACAAACCAGGCCCAAAATTAGTAAAAAGGAAAGACATAATAAAGATCAGAGCAGGAATAAGCAATATACAATTTTTTAAAAGACCAATAAAACAAAAAGTTTTCTTTTTGACAAGATAAATAAAACTGACAAACCATTAGCTAGACTAATTTTAAAAATATAGATGAGCCAAATAAAAATATTAGAAATGACAAAAAAAGACATTACAACTGATCCCACAGAAATACAAAGGATTGTTACAGACTATTATGAGTAAATTTACAGCAACAAATTGGAAAATCTAGGAGAAACATAAATTTCTGGACAAATACAACCTACCAAGATTAAATCCAGAAGAAATAGAAAACCTGAACAGAACAATAATGAGTAATGAGACGAAATTCGTATTTTAAAAGTCTCTTTCTAAAGTAAAACCCAAGACCAGATGGCTTCACTGTTAAATTCTATTAAATTTTTAAAGAAGAACCAACACCAATTACTTTCAAAATTTTTTTTAAATATTGAAGAGGAGAGAAGTCTTCCAACTCATTCTATAAGGCCAGCATTACCTTAATACCAAAACCAGAGAAGGACACACACACATACACACACACACACACACACACACACACACACACACACACACCAGGCTAAGATCCCATATGAATATAGATGCAAAAATTCTCAGCAAAATACAAGCAAGCCAAATCCAACAGCACGTTTAAAAAGGTTATACAACATGATCAGGACTTATCCAGGGAGACAAGGATGGCTCAACATATACAAATTAATAAATGTATAAATGTGATGTATCACACCAAAAGTATGAAGGACAAAAACAATATGATCATCTTAATAGATGCAGAAAAAGCATCTGTTAAAATTCAACATCTCTTCATTAAAAAAAACTCTCAACAAATTAGGTATAGAAGGAAAGTACCTCAAAGCAATAAAGGCCAGATATGACAGACATACAGCTAACATCATATCGAACAGGGAAAGGTTGAAAGCTTTTCCTCTAAGATCTGGAACAACACAAGGATGCCCACTTTTACCACTTTTCTTAAACATAAAACTTGGCATCCTAGCCAGAGCAATTAGGCAAAATAAAGAAAGATCTCTACAATGAAAACCATAAAAACCATGATGAAAGATATTAAAGAGAACACATAAAAAATGGAAAGATATACCAAGTTCATGGTTTGGAAAAGTTAACATTGTTAAAATAGCTACACAGCCCAAAGAGATCTACAGATTCCATGCAATCCCTATCAAAATACCAATGACATTCTTCACAGAAACAGAAAAACAATCCTAAAATTCAGGAATCACAGAAGACTCTGAAGAGCCAAATCATCTTGAGCAAAAAGAACAAAGCTGGAGATATCACACTACCTGATTTCAAAATATATTTCAAAACAATAGTAATCAAAACAGCATGGCACTAGCATACCATGCTGAGTGTTTGGCAAAACTGCAACCTCCGCCTCCCAGGTCCCAGTTCAAGCAATTATCCTCCCTCAGCCTCCCGAGTAGCTAAGATTACAGGTCCATGCCACCCTGCACCGCGCAGTGTTGTATTTTTAGTAGAGACAGGGTTTCACTGTGTTGGCCAGGTTGGTCTCAAACTCCTGACCCTAAGTGATCCACTCACCTCAGTCTCCCAAAGTGCTAGGATTACAGGCGTGAGCCACCACAACCAACCACGCCATCTGATTTTTGATAAAGACACCAAAACATATTGGGGAAAGATAGTCTCTTAAATAGATGATGCTGGGAAAACTGAATATGCATATGCAGAAGAATGAAATCAGATCTGTATCCTTCACCATATTAAAAATCAACTCTAAATGGATTAAAGATTTACATATTCGATTTGAAACTACTACAGAAGAAGAAATGCTTCATGACTTTGGTCTGTGCAAAGATTTTTTGGGCGAGATTCAAAAGCATGTACAACAAAACATAAATAGACAAGTGGGTTTATATCAAACCAAAAAGCTTCTGCACAGAAAGGAAACAACCAACAGAGTGAAGACATAATTTACAGAATGGGAGAAAATATTTGCAAACTATCCGTCTGACAAGGAATTAATATCCAGAATATACAAGAAACTCAATGGCCGGGTGCCGTGGCTCATGCCTGTAATCCCAGCACTTTGGGAAGCCAAGGCAGGTGGATCACCTGAGGTCAGGAGTTCGAGCCAGCCTGACCAACATGGAGAAACCCCGTGTCTACTAAAAATACAAAAAATTAGCCAGGCATGGTGGCACATGCCTATAATCCCAGTTACTCAGGAAGCTGAGGTAGGAGAATAGCTAGAACTCAGGAGGCAGAAGTTGCGGTGAGCCACGATTGCACCATTGCACTCCAGCCTGGGCAACACGAGCAAAACTCCATCTCAAAAAAAAAGAAAGAAAAGAAACTCAAACCAATCAACAGGGAAAAACAAATCATCCTATTAAGAAATGGGCAAAGGAGCTAGACATGGTGGCTCACACCTGTAATCCCAGCACTTTGAGGGGCCAAAGTGGGTGGCTTACTTGAGGCCAGAAGTTCGAGACCAGCCTGGCCAACAAAGTGAAACCCCCATCTCTACTAAAAATACAAAAATTAGCTGGGTCTGTTGGCGTGCTCCTGTAATCCCAGCTACTCAGGAGGCAAGGCAGGAGAACTGTTTGAACCCGGGAGGCAGAAGTTGCAGTGAGTTGTTATTGTACCACTGCACTCCAGCCTGGGCAACAGAGGGCTTCTCCATCTAAAAAAAAAAAAAAAAAAAAAGGGCAAAGGATTCAAATAGATATTCCCCAAAAGAATGCATACAAATGGCCAACAGGCATATGAAAAAATGCTCAGCATCACTAATCACTAGGAAAATGCAAATCAAAACCACAGCACTATGCACAATAGCCAAGATATAAAATCAACCTAAGTGCGCATCAATGGATGAATGGGTAAAGAAAAGGTGATTTATATACACAATGGAATATTATTTCACCATGAGAAATGAAATCCTATCATTGGTGGAAATATGAATGAAACTGGAGGACATTATGTTAAGAAAAATAAGCCAGGCACAGGAAGACAAATATTGCATGTTCCTACTCATATGTGGGAGCTGAGAAAGTTGATCTCATAGAAGTAGCCAGTAGAGCAGTGGATGGAGATAGGGAGAGGTTGGTGAATGGATAAAGCATTACAGTTACACAGGAGGGATAAATTCTAGTGTTCCATAACACAATAGAATGATTATAGTTAACAAGTGATTATATATTTCAAAATACCTAAAATAGAGGAATTTGAATGTTTCCAGCACAAAGAAATGGCAAATGCTAGAGGTGATGGATATTGCCCTGATTACTGCACATTCATTGTCTGTATGTATGGAAGTATCACATGTACCCCTCACATATGTACAGTGATCACATTTCAATTTTTAAAAAAAGAATTATATATTGTATTAGTCAAGGTTCTTTAGAGGGAAAGAATAGGATATATGTATATATTAAAGGCAGTTTTTTTTTTTTTTTTTTTTTTTGAGACGGAGTCTTGCTCTATCGCCAGGCTGGAGCACAGTGCTGTAGTCTCGGCTCACTGCAACCTCCACCTCCCAGGTTCAAGCGATTCTTCCGCCTCAGCCTCCCGAGTAGCTGGGACTACAGGCGCATACCAAATACCTGAAATTTTTGTATTTTCAGTAGAGACGGGGTTTCACCATGTTGGGCAGGATGGTCTCGATCTCTTTACCTCGTGATCCACCCGCCTCAGCCTCCCAAAGCGCTGGGATTATAGGCATGAGCTACCGTGCCCGGCCTAAAGGGAGTTTAATAAGGAGAACTGACTCACGCAATCACTAGGTAAAGTCCCACGATAGGCCGTCTGCAAGGTAAGGAGCAAGGAAGCCGGTGGTGGACCATTCCAAGTCTCAAAACCACGAAAGTAGAAAAGCCGACAGTGCAGCTTCAGTCTGTAGCCAACGGTTTGAGAGCCTCTGGCAAACCACTGGTGTAAGTCCAAGAGTCCAAAAGCTGAAGAACTTGGAGTCTGATGTTCAAGGGCAGAAGCATCCAGCATGGGAGGAAGATGAAGCCGAGAAGACTCAGCAAGTCAAGTCCTTCCACGTTCTTCTGCTCACTTTATTCTAGCCACGCTGGCAGGTGATTAGATGGTGTCCACCCAGATTGAGGGTGAGTCCAGAGACTCAAATGTTAATCTCCTTTGACAACACCTTCACAGACACACCCAGGAACAATACTTCGCATCCTTCAATACCATCAAGTTGACACTCAGTATTAAGCATCACATATATTAAAAATAAAAATGAAGAGATATTCCATGTTTATGGATTAAAAGAAAGTCGGTTTGCCCCAAATTGGTCCTAGATTAATTGTAGCTCTAATAAAAATCCCAGCATATCATGTATGTGTGCAAACTGATTAAAAATACGTCTAAAATTTAAATAAAAATTCATCTTGTGAAAAATTACAAAGTCACTTTTGAGGAACAAGTTGGAAAGACTTATGCTTCCAGATATGTAGAGTTTTGTATAACTAAGGTAATTAAGAAATGGTGGTATTGAGGCTGGGCACGGTGGCTCACGCCTGTAATCCCAGCACGCTGGGAGGCCAAGGTGGGCGGATCACCAGGTCAAGAGATTGAGACCATCTTGGCCAACATGGTGAAACCCCTTCTTTACTAAAAATACAAAAAGAAAAAAAAAATTAGCTGGATGTGGTGGCGCACCTGTAGTCCCAGCTACTCAGGAGTCTGAGGCAGGAGAATCGCTTGAACCTGGGACTCGGAGGTTGCACTGAGCCAAGATTGCACCACTGCACTTCAGCCTGGTCACAGAGTGAGATTTCCTCTCACAAAAAAAAAAAAAAGACATGGTGGTATTGAAACCGACCCAATAGTCCCATAGATACTTTTTTTGGATAAACATAGAAATGGACATTTCCGGTCTTAAAGTTTGAACCTTACATTTGTTTTTTCTGAGTTCCTTTCTCAGGAAACAACCTCAAGCCTTTCAAAAACAAGAAAAAAGTTATCAAAGAACTGAAAATCACCAGATTGCCACTTTGATATGATGAGATGCTGGACCCTTCATTCATCATTATTGCTTCCTTGCCACTTCTTAGTTTCTATTTTGTGACACATTGTTTCATTTCTTCCTAGCTATATAAACCCCTAGTTTTAGTTAGTCAGGGAGATGGATTTGTCCGCTGCAACACCTGATTAAATAAAACGTTCCTCTTTGGCAATACTTGTTGCCTCTGTCATTGGCTTTCTGTGCAGTGGGCAGCTAGACCCAGACTGAACCTCTGATGTTTTGGTGACAGTATCAGTACAAAAATAGACAAAGCCCAGAAAATGAGCCATTCAGTGTAGATCCTTAATTTATGACTGAGGTGGAACTAGAAGAGAGTGTAGAAAGAATGGTCATAGATTAGCAATATAGCTTTATGGGGGAGAAAGACAAACTCAACACACACACCTACTTCACACTACACAGAGAAGGCAATAACAGGGTCCATAGGTCTAAATATGAAAGAAAAAAATAAAATTTATAAATGATAAAAAATAGTAAATATCTTTATGACATCAAGATAGAGAAAAGTTTCTTTAAAAGAACGCAATGCTGGGTGCAGTGGCTCATGCCTGTAATACCAGTACTTTGGGAGGTCAAGGTAGGCAGATCACTTGAGGTCAGGAGTTCCAGACCAGCCTGGCCCACATGATGAAACCCCATCTCTACTAAAAATACAAAAAAATTAGCCGGGCATGGTGGCGTGCACCTGTAATCCCAACTACTAAGGAGGCCGAGGCACAAGAATTGTTTGAACCTGGGAGGCAGAGGTTGCAGTGAGCAACAAAAACGAAAGTCCATCTCAAAAAAAAAAAAAAAAAAAAAAAAAAAAAAAAAACCAGAACACTGGGCAGTGGCGCACGCCAGTAAACTAAGAATTTTGGGAGGCCGCGAAGGATGGATCACCTTAGGTCAGAAGTTGAAGACCACCCTGGCCAAAATGGCAAAACCCTGTCTCTACTAAAAATACAAAAATCAGCCAGGCATGGTAGGACACGCCTGTAATCCCAGCTAATCAGGAGGCTGAGGCAGGAGAATCGCTTGAATCCAGGTGGCGGAGGTTGCAGTGAACCAAGATCTCACCACTACACTCCAGCCTGGGCAACAGAGCAAGACTCTATCTCAAACAAATAATAATAATAAAATAATAAAAGAACACAACACTAACCATAAGGAAACTAATTCATAAGGGTGCTATGTTAAAATCAAAATCTTCTGGCTGGGCGCAACGGCTCACACCTATAATTCCAGCACTTTGAGAGGTCGAGGCGGGTGGATCACGAGGTCAGGCGATCGAGACCATCCTGGCCAGCATGGTGAAACCCCATCTTTACTAAAATGCAAAAAACTAGCCAGGTGTGGTGGCAACCTCCAGCTACTCGGGAGGCTGAGGCAGGAGAATCGCTTGAACCCAGGAGACTGAGGTTGCAGTGAGCCGAGATCATGCCACTGAACTCCAGCCTAGCGACAGAGCAAGACTCCGTCTCAAAAATAAAATAAAATAAAATCTTCTATCCCAACCCCTCCCCCAAAAAGATACCATTAAGGAAGTGAAAAGTCAGACACTGAAGGAGAGAGGAGATCTGTAGCACAACATGGTCAAGTACCTTTTCCAAAGATGGCCTCAGCAGTGTCTCCCATCCCACATGCCATTCTGCATGTGCCCTTGCCTCCCTCTAATAATTGCTGGGGCACATGTCCCTGGGGAGGCTGTGACTTCTTTGAGACCATGTAGTTTCCACCTAGTTCTCTTGGATGGTCACTCTGGGGAAGCCACCTGCTACATAAGAATTTCAAGTAGCGTGGGATTGTCATGCTGGAAAGGCAGTGAATGGATGTACTGGTTGGCAGCCCCAGCTGAGTTTCCAGACAACAGCCAGCACCAACCACCAGGCATCCAACGGAGCCAAGTAAGCCCTTCTCAAATTCCTGACTCTCAAAAGCACGAGCCAAACGAAATATCTGCTGCTTTTCCCCACAACATCTTGGAGTACTTTGTTACACAGCAGTAATAAAGGAACTGACAAAGGACTCCTATCCAGAATATATAAAGATCTCCTACAAATCAATAAGAAAAAGACAGATGGGGAGTGGTAAAGAGCGAAAGACTTGAAATCCAAATGGCCAATTATAAAAATGTGCTCAACCTCAATGGTCAAGAAAAGCTAATAGGCCGGGCACAGTGACTCACCTCTGCTAATCCTAGCACTTTGGGAGACTGAGGCAGATGGGCCACCTGAGGTCAGGAGTTAGAGACCAGCCTGGCCAGCACAGTGAAACCCTGTCTCTATTAAAAATAGAAAAATTAGCCGGGCATGGTGGTGCATGCCTGTAATCCCAGCTACTCCAGAGGCTGAGGCAGAATTGCTTGAACCTGAGAGGTGAAGCTTGCAGTGAGCCAGGATTGTGCCATTGTTCTCCAGCCTGGGCAACAGAGCCAGGCTCTGTCTCAAAAAAAGAAGAAAGAGAGAAAGACAGAAAGAAAAGAAAGGAAGAAAGGAAGGAAGGAGAAAGAAAGAAAGAAAGAAAGAGAAAGAAAGAAAGAAAAAGAAAGAAAGAAAGAGAAAAAGAAAGAGAAAGAAAGGAAGAAAGAGAAAGAAAGGAAAGAAAGAAGAAAAGAGAAAAAGAAGGAAAGAAGGAAGGAAGGAAGGAAGGAAGGAAAGAAGGAAGGAAAAACACACAACGAGATGCCAATGCAAACCAACTAGAATGGCCACATTTTAGAAACCAGAAGTGACAATATTGTGTGGGTAAAGATGTGGAGTATTGGTAACTGTTTACACTGCTATGAGCATGCAAAATGGTACAAAGAACTTGAAAAAATACTTGGCACTGCCTACCAAAGTTGAAGATATCTTATATACACCAGGAAACATATACAAGAGTGTGGTGGCAAAAGCTGGAAACTGGTAACCACTCAAACCTCCATTAATAGTAGATGGACAAATAAACTATGGTGTATTATACAGTGACAAACTATGAAGCTATGAAAATGAGCAATGTATAGGTTATCATAACAACATAGATGCATCTCACTAATGGTGTTGAGCCAAAAAATATAAATGGTAGGAATGCATTGAGATAAAGTTTAAAAAAACAAGCAAAATGTGAACTAAACAGTAGGAACACATGAACACACAGAGAAGAATAATAGATACTGGAGCCTCCAAAAGCAGGGAGGGAGGGAAAGGAACAAGGGCTGAAAAATTACCTTTTGGGTACAGTGTCCACTATTCAGGTGATGGGTACACTACAAGCCCAGACTTCACTTGTACACAATATATGAATTAAGAAATCTGCACTTATATCCTCTAAATATACTTTAAAATTTTTAAAAATATATTCTGGCTGGATGCCATGGTTTACACCTGTCATGCTAGTACTCTGGGAGGCCAAGGCAGGTGGATCGTTTGAGCCCAGGAGTTCAAGACTAGCTTGGGCAACATGGCGAAAATCCATCCCTACAAAAAATTCACTGAGCGTGGTTGGTCCCTCCTTTAGTCCTAGCTATTTGGGAGGCTGAAGTGGGAGGATCCTTTGACCCCAGGGCATCGAGGCTGCAGTGAGGAGAGATCATGCCACTGCACTCCAGGCTGGGTGACAAAGTGAGACCCTATCTCAAAAAAGAAAAAAAAGTATATTCTGGGCCAGTCATGGTGGCTCATTCCTGTAATCCCAACACTTTGGTAGGCTCATGTGGGTGCATCACCTGAAGTCAGGACTTCGAGACCAGCCTGGTCAACATGGTTAACCCCCTGTCTCTACTAAAGATACAAAAATTAGCTGGCCTGACCAACATGGTTAAATCTCTGTCTCTACTAAAGATACAAAAATTAGCTCGGCGTGGTGGCAGGGACCTGTAGTCCCAGATACTTGGGAGGCTGAGGCAGGAGAATCGTTTGTGATGGTGAGGTGAGAGGATGTGGGGATGTCACTATGTCCCTTGGCCTGGGAAATGGAAACGCAGGTGTTTGTTGCTTTACAATTCACAGTGTATAGTATGCTGATATATTAGGTACTTTCCATAAGTGTGTTACATCTCACAATAAATCTTTCAAAGCTAAAGAAAGAAGAAAATAAATATGATTGATAAATACCTAACTTCATGTATCATTTGATTACCTAGTTTCTCCAACCTTATTTATTAAATCATCTAAACTATTCTCACTGATTTGTGATTCCAACTTAATAATGTAGCCAATTCTTACTTGGATTTGAGAGAGCTGGTACTGGTTATCAAAAGTCTACTCGGTTTTGGCGAGGATGAATGTGCTTTGCGGGGCGGAGGTAAGGGGGATAGAAAATGTGAATGAAACAAAAAGCAGGGAGGGAGGATGAGACAGTCATCGTCATGGGTTTATTATTAAACAGGAAAATTCTAGAGACAAACTGAGAAGAAAACGGAAGTCTGTCAGAGGGTTGCCAAGTCAGAAAGCAAAAGCAAAGTGTCACTTTATTAAAAAGCTGGGGCGGAGCGGGGCGGGTGGGGGGGGCCGCCGTCTTGATGGAGCTCAGAACAAAACATGTGGGGGGGTTCCTAAAGCAGAGGCCAGGCCTGCAGGGTGGGGGTCGGTTATCCTGCGTGTCCCGCTCTAGGGTGCAGCTTCCATCCATACTGCGCAGGTAGTTAAAGACTGCTGAATGGCTTTTGTTTGTTTGTTTGTTTTTGCTTTTGTTTTTGTTTTTTTGAGGTGGAGTCTCACTCTGTCTCCCAGGCTGGAGTGCAGTGGCGCGATCTCGGCTCACTGCAACCTTCACCTCCCGGGTTCAAGTGATTCTCCTGCTTCAGTCTCCCGAGTAGCTGGGATTACAGGCGCGCACAACCAAGCTCGGCTTTTTTTTTTTTTTTAATTATTTGCTTATTTATTTTTGAGACTGGGTCTCCCTATGTTGCCCAGGCTGGTGCCAATGTTTTCAAAGATTTAACATACTACTATTTTTACATGAATTGCTTTTTACTTACTCTAGTTTTCATTGATGGAAAGGACAGAAAAGAGCGCGTGCCGCATTTTGTCCCCCTTGCCCACCAGCCTCCATTCCCTCTGGAGCGCACACCTAGGCTGTTTGGGTTCCCCGCGTCCCTGCACCGGGAGCGGCCTGGAGGGGGCCCGGACGCCGCGGTGTCGTGCGCACACTGCTCGGGTGGGCCGGACGCCCCGCGGAGGGCTGGGAGGGACTGAGGGGAGCTGGGGGCGGCCTGAATCCTTGTCCCGCCTCCCCGGGACCCCGCCCCTCCCCGTCCCGGGCCCGCCAGCGCCCGCGCCCGCACGGACACTCTCAGCCCCAACCGCGGCCGCTCAGGTTGGACCTGCGCGCAGCGGCCGGAGATGCAGCGGGGCGCTGCGCAGTGTCTGCGACTGTGGCTCTGCCTCGGACTCCTGGACGGTGAGCGCGGCGAGCTGGCCGCCCGCCCGAGCGCGGAGCTGGCCGCAGAGGGGGTACCGCGCGCCTGGGGCGGGAGCTGCGACCGCACCGACCGGGGGACGGGAGGGGACACGGTGGCCCGGGAGCGCGGACGCCAGAGGGAGCACGACGCTCGGGGCCCAGGACCTCGGGATGAGGAAAAGGCGGGCGGGGACTGCAGCCGGGTCAGCGCCAGGGCGGCCGGGCCGCGCCTCGACGCAGGGATAGCCTTCCCAGCCCCCGAATCCGCTTCTCTGTAGGTGGCTCGGCGTCCTCGGAGCCGGGCCCCGTCGGGCTGAGCCCTGGGCCTGGATCCTTCGTGCCCTTAATCGCTTCCCTGCGGAGTCCCCGCGGCGCGCCGCTTGGTCCCGACCCACGCGCACCGAGATCCCGGCCATCCCGGCCCGGCCCCAGACTTGGGTGCGCACTTCCCGACGCCCGGCGTCCGCGCTCGCGGTCGGTCCCCCAGAGGGCGCTCAAGCTGGTCCTCCACCTTCCCTGGGCCGGGGACTTAGGGGGCAGGGACTGGGGACTACCGCGCGCCCGAGGCAGACGGGTGCAGGTGCACGCTGCAATTGAAGGCGAATCTTGAGGAGGCGAGTCGAGGGCTATCAGTGCCGCAGAAGGGGCGGAAGGCCGGGGCTCTCCGGATTTGAGGGGACGGGGGCCTTGAAGGCCAGCTGCGGAGCAGAGGCCCCCACGGGAGGGTCCCCTGCACGGGAGAGGCAGGGTTCGGGTTGTGTTGTGTTCCAGCCGCTCTGGCTGGCGGGGAGAGACCCAGACCTAAGGCAAAGGCGGAAGCGCTGGAGAGAGGGACTGTGGGGGATGAGGTGGGGGAGAGGAGCTGGATAGTGATGTCAGGAAGGAAGCTGAGAGGATGAGCTGCGAGTCCACACGGAGCTGGTGTCCCTGCAAATCTAAAGGTGGAAGGGCGGGGTTAGGGTTTCCCAGTGTCTGAGCGGGGAGCGCTGGGAGCCCTGAGGCCAGTGATGGGGACCTCAACATTTCTGCACCCCACAGGAATTAAACAGTGGCTTTACACGCTTATAGTTCTCACAGGGAGTGTCAGACCCATTTTACACATGGAGAAGCTTAGACCAAGGACATGTGTCACTCCCCCAAGGTCCCCAGGAGGCCCAAAGTAAGCCTGACAAAGCCTGCCTTCTGTCTACCACCTGTACGTTCATTGGCTGAAGAGCAGAGGACAGGGGAGGGGGCAGGTCTGGCTCAACCAGGGGACGAGGGAGGAGAACATCTGTCTGGGCCTCTGAGTCTGACAGGTCCTATCACGGCACTGCCCTTGGCCTTCCTGTACCCAGCCCAGGACCAGGCTCTCACAAGGGCTCAATATGTGTTTGCTGAGTGGCTGACAGGGCTATAGAATGAGAGACACTTCACCTGGAGGAAACATGGAACAGGCCCTGGGCGCAGTGTCTGAGGCTGGGCTGAGTAGCTGGAGAGGAAGCAGAGGAGAGACCCAGGAGGGGACCCTGGGGGAGGGGGCCAGAGGGCCAGGGGGCTTCCAGGGATCCAGGGAACATTCTGCAGGTATAAGGAGAACCAGGCGAGGCCAGTGTCCTGGTGCTCCCACATGGTTTTGGGGTGAAGGGAGATGAGGCCATTCCCTCCAGTAAGTGCAGTGACTCTTTCCCACCCAGTGATGAAGAGGTGGAGAGAGGATGTTAGCTGGGGGGCCCATGGAGTGGGGTGTCCGGGGTTGGACCTGGGTTTGGCTGGTGGGGAGATGGCAGTGGAGACAGAGGTCAACCCTCCCTGAGCCGTGCGCTTTGCTCTACCTCCTGCTAGCCTGAAGACCCCGGGACCTCCCAGCCTGATGGGGGATTTCACGGTGGGAGCACAATCCCTTAGCTGCAGTCAGGCGTCAGGGCAGCCAGGGGTAGGAGCAGGCCTCAAGCCTGAGCACCCTGAAGCTGACCCCTTAAAAGTGTGCTGTTGGTCATGCTCCCTGTACCTCAGTTTCCCCAAGCATAGCCGTGGCACAAGCTGGCAAGGACTAGGGTTGTGTGTGCTTGGGCTGGACTCCAAGACCCACTTTCCTGCTCCAGTTCCACAGCTTTCCCCAGGTGGAGAGGGTAGGTCGCCGATGTCTCTTGGGGCTTAGTCTAGAGAGAGGCCATTGGCACCCTTGCCACCAGCTCAGGGACATGCAGGAGCAGGAACTGCTGGGAATGTGGAGTGGCCTGGTCTCAGGACCTTTGCCCTTTCTGTGGGCTGAGTCACACACCCAGATATGGACAGGTGTGTGGTCCAGGGACGCAAGTCAGTGCAGGCAGGATGTGGGGGCCAGACCCACCTTACTTGGATCTGGGGACCTTCTTCTTCAGCTCGGGGCTCTGAGAACTCAAATGCAGGTGCTATTTCCTCATCCACCAGGTCTGCGGTACGGAGCCAGTGTGGCTGAAGGGGTCCTGTGCCCTCCCAGCGCATAGGGCCCAGACAGGGTATGAGGTGTGACATGGCTGGGCCCAGACAGGATATGAGGTGTGACATGTGGTCTGTCTGGTGAATTCTCCACTGTGACCCCCAGCAGTGGCACCCCTGCCTAGGGAAGGAGCCTGCAGGTCTAGACAAGGCTACAGCATAGTGCCTGCTCAGGTGGCCCAGGGAGGATTTGGACTTGGCTGTATCCCACAGGGGTTTCCTGTGCCTTGCGGGGACACAGACATGGCATCAGATGTCTATTGCCCAGGGATGAAAGTGCTCAGGGGCCCTGGTGAGGCACAGCTGGTGGCTGTAAGTTGCACAGGAAGGCAATGTGGCTTCCAGCTAAAAGTCTCTTGGAGAGGTCTGTGGAACTCCAGGACAGGGAATTCCAAGCAAGGCGAAGAACCCTGCAAAGTCCCTGAGACAGGAAAGTCCAGATGGTGAATGTGGACTAGTGAATGGTCCGGTGAGGGTAGCGTCTGGGAGGAGTGGATGGGAGGTAGCAGGAGACAAGGCTGGAGACAGAGCAGCGCCAGCAGCAGAGAGGCTGGTGTCCAGGGGAGACAGGAGCTGGGGAACTGCAAGTAGATAAACCCAGGGGATAAATTGGGGTGGAGGCAGGTCGAAGCTGGGGATGGTGGGGATGGGGGAAGTCCCAGGTCTCTGGCTTCAAGAATAGTTTATCAGAGGGAGACCCTGGGAGAGGAGCAGGGACTCAGGGTGGAGGTGTCGAATGGGATTTCCTGGGAGACCCCAGCTGATACAACCAGCCGGATAAGGAAGGAGGAAAGTTGGGAGCACTTGAGTGTGATGGGGCAGAGGGGAATCGGGGAACCCAGGAAAATTAAGTGAAGTCAGCTGTAAGAGGGAGGTTCTTCTCTGTGTCTGGCTTACACCCTCTTGCTGTCGTTTAGGTATTTTCCTCCACAGGGCAGTTTTCTCTCCACCAAGGCCTAGCCTGTGTCCCACGTCCCTCTGAGATGTCCCTCGGAGTTGGGGGTGGGCAGGGAGAGGGGTCTGGAGAGCCTCTCACACCCCCTAGACTCAGAGCAAGATTCAGTCCATGTGTCCAGCTGGAGCCAGGGATTCCTTTTCAGACGCTGGCTTCCTCTGGAATCTGGGTTTTCCGGTTACACTGAGGAGACAAGTCTGGGAGCAGGAAGGTGCGGGCATTCATTGCTGGAGGAGGTGCAGGGCACCAGCCCTGGCCGGGCTGGACGGGGCAAACAGCAGGCACATCCCTGGGCCTGTCTGAGCCCCGCTCCACCCTCGCCCTTGGCCAGGCCTGGGCAGATCCAGGTGTTGAGTAGGGGAGCCCCGCCACGTGGCCGGCAAGGTCAGCAGGGGTTCATGGGAAAGGACTTGTCGGCCACAGAAGAGGACATCCTGCCTGCATTTCCCTCTTCCTGCGGCAGGAGCTGGTGGCCCCGATTTAGCAGCACTGGGGGGCCACCTCTGCACCAGCTGGGCTGTCTGATAACACCGCTCGTCCTGCTGGCCAGCAAGCAGAGCCCTGACCCCACAGAAGCCAGGAAGACTGCCTGGCACAGCTGGCTGCCCTATAGCGGCCCTGTGCTAAGAGCTTAGCATCTGCTCAGGGCCCCTCCTCCCGGTCTCCACCCCCTTGGGGTACTAAGGCAGCCCATGTTCCCAGTAGGTCCAGCCCCTCTCAACCTCATCACCACTCCCTGCTTCCAGCATCTTCCAGAAATTTGTGTCCATTCTGCCCCAAAGGTACTGCTATAAAATACAGATCTGAGCCTTCAGCAACCCGCACCCACCCACCCACAAGATAGGCACGAGCTTCTTGGGCTAGTGGTACAGGCCCTCCTGCTGGAGGACAAAATTCAGACTTTCAGGTGGATTTAGGGGAAGCCCTTATCATCACCCACTCAACACACTAGCTTCAAAGCTACCCTAAATTCTACCCAATGGAGGTTGATTTGTGTTAAGTAGCAAGCGGGCACCGGCACGTGCGTGCACATGCACAGATGTAGAGTGTCCAGCAGTGAGCCATGCCTCAGTGTAAAATAGTTTCTTCAATTGCTTCACAGCAGGGCGTGTACAGGTTTTAACTTTATGATACAGACCTTATTGTGCTTGTTTTGGAGATTAGGAAATTAAGGCCAGAAGGGTGAAATGGCTCTCTAGATGATAGACGGCTCATTTCAGGGAGGTAATAGGTGTCTGGTATCTGGTTTCACACAGCATGGAGGCCAAGTGGGGAAGAAGGACAGGCACACAGGCCATTGTCCATATTCCCCAGGGAATGCCCTAGAGGGCTGGCCAGGTGAAATCTTCCATTTCCGGCCACCTCGGCGCCGTTTTTACTTTGCTGTCCCAGAGACCTTTCCAAAGCAGCATGTCCCAGACAGCTCCCCCAGGGTCCACCACTTGCCTGGCATTTCCCTCCGTGCACAGCCTCTTCACCCTCCTGGCACCCTGTGCCTCTCTTCCCCTCACCCCCACACCTGCCCACACATTCTTTTTTTTGAAACAAGAGTCTTGCTCTGTCATCAGACTGGAGTTCAGTGGCAACATCTCGGCTCACTGCAACCTCCGCCTCCCGGGTTCAAGCGATTCTCCTGCCTCAGCCTCCCAAGTAGCTGGGACTACAGGCTCGCACCACCACACCCAGCTAATTTTTGTATTTTTAGTAGAGATGGTGTTTCACCATGCCGGCCAGGATAGTCTCGATCTCTTGACTTCGTGATCCGCCCACCTCAGCCTCCCAAAGTGCTGGGATTAGGGGCGTGAACCACCACACCTGGCCCTGCCCACATATTCTATGGTGTTTTTTTGTACCTTGGATCCTCAAAGCCAGTCACAGGTAGATTGCCGGCCAAGTCCAATGCTGGGAATGCCACTATGAAAAGACAAACAGAAGCCCTTGTCTCGAACTAAGGAACTGTCAAAAGTGATAATGAGGCCCGGTGCGGTGGCTCACGCCTGTAATCTCAGCACTTTGCGAGGCCGAGGCCATGAGGTTAGGAGGTCGAGACCAGCCTGACCAACATAGTGAAACCTTGGCTTTACTAAAAATACAAAAAATTAGCCAGGCGTGGTGGCATGCACCTGTAGTCCCAGCTACTTGAGAGGCTGAGGCAGGAGAATTGCTTGAACCTAGGAGGCGGAGGTTGTAGTAAGCCGAGATCGTGCCACTACACAGAGCAACAGAGCGAGACACTGTCTCAAAAAAAAAAAAAGTGATAATGAGCAGCTGCTCCATGAAACTATGGAAAAGTGCAGGAGTCCCGGGTGGGAAGCCTTGGCATGAGATGCTGGGGAAGCGGCACAGGAGCTCAGATGTCAGAGGTGGGGAGGGAGTGTTCCAGATCATCAGCACATGGAGGTCTGGAGCTGCACTGGGTGGGTGGCAGGGAGGCCAAGGAGGCACCAGATTCTGCCCAGAAGCAGCAAAGAGGTAGGAGATGGTTTTAAGCAGGAGAGGGACTTGTGTTCTAGAAAGATCGTCTGACCCCTGAGCAAGGACTGGGCCATTGGGGAGACACTGGTATTGTGATCCAGGGGAGAGCCGTTGAGGCTGGCCAGCAGTGGGGCGGGGAGGAGGGAGGGTGGAGGGACAGCAGCCCTGGAATGCCCAGGAGTGGCTCTGCGGCCAGAAGGTGTCCACGGCAAGGATGCAGAGTACTTGGTTAGGATGGTGAGGAGAGGTGGGGGCAGGGGCCTGGGACTCGCAGCCACCCCACCCTCGGTAACCTCCTCCTAGACCGGCAAGCTCCTACTCAGTCTACAATGCCCCTTTCAGCTCATATGAATCGCCTCCCACCACTGAGGCTTTCCCCCTGTGCTGTGACGATAACACAGGGTCACAGTGAGACAGCAGCTGTAGCAAACCAAGCATTCAGGAGGCAGGTGACAGCAGAGGGCTCCGTGTGCATGAGCCAGACCGTTTATTCTTTTTGTTTGTTTTTATTTCTGAGACTGAATTTCACTCTTGTCACCCAGGCTGGAGGGCAATGGCGTGATCTCTGCTTATTGCAATCTCCGTCCCCACCAGGTTCAAGTGATTCTCCTGCCTCAGCCTCCCGAGTAGCTGGGATTATGGGCGCCTGCCACCAGGCCCAGCTAATTTTTTGTATTTTTAGTTGACATGGGGTTTCACCATGTCGGCCAGGCTGGTCTTGAACTCCTGACCTCAGGTGATCCTCCCACCTCGGCCTCCCAAAGTGCTGGGATTACAGGTGTGAGCCACCACATCCGGCCAACAGTTTATTTATTTATTTATTTATTTTTGATACAGGGTCTTGCTCTGTCACCCAGGCTGGAGTGCAGTGGCGTGATCTTGGCTCACTGCAACCTCCACCTCCCGGGTTCAAGTGATTCTCCTGCCTCAGTTTCCTAAGTAGCTAGGACTACAGGTATCTGCCACAATGCCCAGCTAATTTTTGTATTTTTAGTAGAGGCGGGGTTTCACCATGTTGGCCAGGCTGGTCTCGAACTCCTGACCTTGTGATCCATCGCCTCAGCCTCCCAAAGTGCTGGGATTACAGGCCTGAGCCACCATGCCCAGCTCGACAGTTTATTCTTAACCATGTTGTTTGTGGTCTGTAGTTCTTTTTTTTTTTTTTTTGAGACAGAGTCTTGCTGTCGCCAGGCGCCAGGCTGGAGTGTAGTGGCGTGATCTCAGCTCACTGCAACCTCTGCCTCCCAGGTTCAAGCAATTCTCCTGCCTCAACCTCCCAAGTAGCTGGGACTACAGGTGCACGCCACCATGCTCAGCTAATTTTTGTATTTTTTAGTAGAGACTGGGTTTCACCATGTTGGCCAGGATGGTCTCCATCTCTTGACCTCGTGATCCACCCGCCTTGGCTTCCCAAAGTGCTGGGATTACAGACATGAGCCACCGCGCCTGGCCTGTGGTCTGCAGTTCTTAGTGATCCTAGGACCAGTCCACATCTCACAAGTGGGAAAACTGGGGCTTGGAGAGAGCGGAAATGATTTGCCCAAGACCACACAGCAGAGAGCAGCAGTGTGGGGTGCCCAGCAGGATGTGCAGGCTCAGCTTTCTCAGGCCTGCAGGATGTGCAGTGAGGACTAACAGCCCCTTAATCTCTGGAGGCACAGGGGCTGCAGGCCAGGTTGGGGGTGCCATCAAGGCAGAACACTCCTGCCACCTCCCCCTAGGTCTCTGCAGAGGCCCTGCCCCAGGAGTGAAGAGAGAGGGTGCAGGTGACCGCCTCTGCCCAGCCCAAGCCCAGCAGCAGCCCCTTTGCTCCCCGCCAGCTCCCTCCAGTCTGTAGCCTGGCTCCTGGCTGCCTTTGTCCTCCTGGGCTCAGCTGCCCAGAGAATGTGTGTCCAGCTGGTAGGCCTGCCAACACAGCCCTCGTCTTCCCAAGCACCCCAGGGAGAGGGAGAAAAGGAGCTGGGCCCGGGGTGGCCACAGCAGAGCCATGCTCTCTGCCAATGCAGAGGGGGCCCCGAAGCTCATAATCCCAGTGCCATCCTTGTGCCGGCCATGCTGGGCCTGAGGACAGAGCCATGAGCTGATGACACCCCAGCTCAGGATCTGCTTGATGACACAGACCCTCCATGTACTGTAGGTCAGGGCCAGAGTGGGGATGACATGCTCAGCTGCGGGCCGCAAGGCAAGCCACACAGGCCCGGGAGCTGGGGCAGCACTTTGCCAGGCACAGATGGAGAGGGAGGATAGGGGCTCAGCCCAGCCGGGCAGGGAGGAGGCTGCTGGAGAGCAGGAGTCTGGAAGGCTGGCGCTCAGGGTGGTGGTTAAGAGAGATGGCAGGACGAGCATGGGGCAGGGCTACAAGGAAGCAGCTAGTTTTACCCTCACTCTCATGCCGGCCCCCTCGCCTCTGCACCAGGACCTGGGCCCAGCCATGCCCTGTGGATTCAGACATCAGTCTGAGGGCAGCTCCCAGATACCAGCTAAGGCCAACTCTCACCCACACTGCCCTGCAGAGAGGGCCGGGACCCTGTCTCATCAGGGTGTGGCACAGCCGGCCCACCTCGCTCCCATCCTGGTGGGCCCAGAGAGGATTTGATGTGGCGAAAACATGGATTCTGTACAAAGCAAGGGACACAGGACACGCAGGTGTGGAGCCGAGGGAGGGACCGACTCACGCATCATGGGAGGAAAGCAAGGCTGGCTCTCCCAGCAGCTTTCACTGGGCTGGGCTGGCTTTTCCCTCCGTTTCTCAGGAAAGAAGCTTTTGGGGAAAAAAAAAAAAGCACCATTGGCTTAAAGGGCTTTGCCTGCAGCCAACTAGGGCATGGAGCCAGATGGAGGCCAGGCCCCGAGGAGGGGTGTCCTGGAGGCCACTGGGGCACAGGGCCCAGGTAGCCATGTGCCTCCTACATGGGCCCTCCTGCCTGCAAGGGTCTCTGAGGCTTCAGGCTAGTGGGCTAGGATGAAGGCCAGGCTGGGGTCTGGCCTGAGCCTCTGCCCCCGGCCTTTGGAGGGGACCTGGGCACAGGGCAGGGACCATCCTGGACTCAGCCTGACTGGGCTCCCGCATAGCCACCTGCTGCTCTGAGGTCTGGAGCCTCAGTTTTGTCACTTGCTGACCTGGCTGTTGAGCCCTCTCTCCCGGGCTGTTGTGAGGATCAAATGAGACAGTTGCAGCCGCCGGCTCTCCGCGGCCTGGCTCATTGCTAGCACCTAACCCATGGGACGTTCCCTTACCCCGCCTGGCCCTCACAGAGGGGTGCCAGCACTGCCCAGGGGAGGTGCAGGACCCTCCTGTGCTGCTCCCATGTCCACCACGCCTGTGACTGACGCCAGGGCCCCATGGTCCAAGGCCGGAGGGTATCCTGGGGCTGCTGACAGCACAGAGAAGAGGAGGTGTGCACTCTGGCCTTGCTGACCTTGGCCCAGTGCCTGCCCCAACCATGTTGCTGCAGGCTTGGGGGCCAGGGCTTTGCGGGGCCTCAGGGAAGGAAGAAGCCAGTTCCCGGGCCAGGAACAGGAAGGCAGGGGGAGCGCGGCAGAGGCCAGGATGACAGCGCTTCCTGCTGCGGGAAGGGAAGGACAGCAGAGACAGACAACAGCCAGGCAGGAAGGATGCGCCCTCTTCAGGGCTGCAGGTGGGGGCTGGGCAGTCACAGAGCCTCTGGAAGTGGCAGCCTGCCGTCCTGAACCTGCCCAGGGGAGCCCATTCTATAAAACGGGAAGCATGTTTTCCAAGGGAACAACAGGGTCTGACAAGAGTCTCTGAGGTCTCAGAGGTCTGTTTAGCCATCCATCCATCTATTCTTCTTTCTATCCATCTATCCATCCATCCGACCACCTAACCATCCACCCATCCACCCTTCACCCATGCACCCACCTTTCCACCATCCATCCATCCTTCTATTCAGCCATTCACCTATCCTTCCATCTGCCCATCCATCCATCCATCCTTCTGTTCATCTACCCACCCATGCATCCTTCCATCTGTTGATCCATCCTTCCACTCATTCATCCATCTATCCATCTGTCCATCCACTCATCTACCTGTCCATCCATCCATTTATCTGTTTCATCCACCCTTCTACTCACCCATCCATCCACCCACCCATCCACTTCTCCACCTATCCATCCACCCTTTGACCTATTCACCCACCCACCCATCTACTCATCCATCCATCCATGTATCCATCCACACTTCTTCCATCCCTCCTTTTTTTTTTTTTCATTTAATGAGTATTCACTGAGCCTTTCCTCTGTGCCAGCACTGTGCGAAGCATGGGGTAGGGTAAAAAAGAGCTATCTTGGTCCTTACCCCACTGAAACTTACTGCCTAGTGGAGGACACGGACAGACATAACTTAAACAAACACATCAATAAATAATTCCAAGTTGTGACAGGAAGGATGCCGTAAGCAGCCAGGAGGCTAGGATGGAGCCGTTTTGAAGGGGTGAGGAGGCCATGTCTAAGCTGAGTCCTGAGTGTGAGAAGCCAGCCTGAGGGCACAGAACAGTCTGGAGGCTCTGGTGGCTGGAGGATGTGAACATGAAGGGGATGAACCACGAGGGTGTGGAGAGAGAAGCAAGGACCAGGAGTTTGGATTTTCTTGAAATCACAAGGGAAGTCACTGATGAGATTGAAGCACAAGTGTGATCAGGCCTGTGCTTTGTAAAACATCACTAACTGCAGGGACGGGGGCCCAGAGGAAGGCCTGGAGGGGGACAGGAGCGAGCCCAGGAAGCCACTTTGGGGTGAGTGCAGCTGTGATGGCCCCCATGGGAGAGCAGGGGCAGGTCCTAAGGTGCGTCCAGCCTGACAGGCTTCAGCGGTCTGGTCAATGGATGGGCTGGGAGAGGATCTGGGGAGAGCGAACTATCGAGGGAGGAGCCTTTGGTGCGAGTCTGGAGTTTGGCACTGGAAACGCAGACCTCGGCGTGTCTGTGGGGTGTCCGAGTCCAGCGGGCAGCTGGCTGCTTAAAGCCAAAGTCGCAAACAATAGACGTCCTGGCTAGAGCTAGAGACCTGGGAGGTGTCTGGACTGAAGAGAGGGTGGTGGCCAGGGCCAGCACTGCATGTTGGGCAGAGGGGAGGTGGGGAGAGATAGGTTCCAGATGCTGCCCAGGGGAGAGGATGCACTCTCCCTGCCCTGCATGTCCACTGGGTCTGCAGTATGGAAGTCATGGGAGGCCCTGCCCAATGGCTCCATGAAGTGGAGGAGCTGCACCCCATGGGTGGATGAGGGGATACCAGCAATGGGACAGTGAACAGCTGTGGCCATGAAGGGGGATAGGAAAAGGGGCAGTGGCTGGAAGAGAGTGTGGAATCAAGGAATTATTTTGTTTTATTTTTAAGATGGAAGACGATTGCATAGAGAAAGAGTGGTGATCAGAAGAGAATCTGTGGCGGGTGGACCCTGGGCACGATAGAGGGCCTGGTTTGGGGGCAGGCATGTCAGAGGGTTTCTGAGGCCCTGGCTGGCAGTGTAGGTTGGGATGTGGGAAGATAGGGTGTTTCCATCTCTTGGTTTTGCCCTGTCGATGCTGAGAGTGAGAGAGGAGAAGCACCCTGAACTGTGTGTACCCAGGGAAATGAGGGGGAGAAGCCCATGCAGAGGGGCTTTGTGCTGCCATGTCGTGCTGTCCGGGACACATGCTGTCTCTGGGTTGGATGAAGGACAAGAAGTGAGGGAGCATGCAGAGAGGGAGGCTGTGGACTCCATGCACCAGGATAGGGCAGCACCAGGAGGGCACCGAGGGCTGGGGAGGAAGCAGTAGGGTCTTTGATGAGGCTGAAGGATGTGGCTGCTGTGGAGCAAGAACAGAGGAAGAGGAGAGAGAGATGTAGGAAACAAGCATTCCGGGATGGTGCAGCCTCTGGTGATGAGCAGGTCCAGGGTGCGCCCACAGAACTGAGTGACTGAGGAGAAGAGGGGAGGACCGTGCAGGGGGGATCTCAGAGGCCAGAGTGCTGTGAGTCATCCCTGTGGAAGGTGAAGTCATGGAGAAGGACAGGAGCTGGGGTGGGGAGAGGATGGTGAGCCAGGAGCTATGGTCAGCAGAGAATAAGGGGAAGTGACGGGGGGTGCAGCTGATGACAGCTTTAGTGGGAAAGAGGGTGGTGCTGTCAAAGAGCAAGACCCTCAAAGGGACTGCTGTAGGGAGGGCAGGTGGCTGCAAGGAGTTCTGCCCTCAGGCATGTGGGGTAGAGAGCAGTAACCACCCAGGGGCAGTGGTGTGGCCAGAAAGCTAGGCTTCAGGTAAGATAGGAAGGGACATTCAGAGTGGACAGTGAGGTCTACAGGAAAGTGTGCTGATCACACAGGGCACAGTGGAAGGTTGGTGAAGGCAGAGGGGGGCACTGGAGTAAGTCAGGGCATGTCATGACAAAGAAGAGCTTGCATAGTTGGGCAAAAAGTGTTGGCAAGCACGATAGATGGTCCCGCTTAGCGGTGATGTAGGTGCTTCCTTTGGTGGTATGGTGCCTCAGAAGGGAGCTCCTACAGGCTCTCCTTCCCCATCCATCCTTCACCCATGCACCTACCCTTCACTCGTCCACCCACTCTTCCGCCCATCCATCCATTCATCCTTCCACCCACCCATCCATCCGTCCACCAGTTTACCCACCCATCCACCCATACTTTCCTCCATCTATCCACTCACCCACCCACCCACCTACCCATCTGTCTGTCCACCTACCCATCTGTCTGAATAAACCTGTCCATTTATTCATCTGGTGATCCATCATTCATCCATCCCATTTCCATCCATCATCCATCCAACCACTCTCATATCCACCTCTTGAACCTCCTTTGCACACCTCCTCTGTCTTGGGCTTAGGAAGATGAATGAAATCAAGCCTCTGTTCAGATGTGGTCACAAAACCACAGTTCAGTCTGATTGTGTTCTAGCAGGCACTTGAGGAGGAGGCGGCTGATGCTGCCTGAGTGATGAGGACTAGACCCTAAAGAGGGAGGCCCTCAGGAAGGAAAGAAGGAAGGAGGGGGATGTCCCAAGAAAAAGGACAAGTGTTCAAGATAGGAAAACAACAGGCACTTTGGGAGGACAGGAGGAGGAGGGCCATGCCTCCCAGGAAAGAAGCTGGAGAGAAGGAACTGCGAGAGGGCAGAGGCCCAGCCCCCGCTACTTTGTCTTGGGAACGGAGGGGAGCCATCTGAGGAAGCTGGGCTGACAGCTGCCACACAGTGAATCTGGCAGGTGTGTGTGGATGTGCACTCTTGAGAAGGGGCAGCCACCAGCTCAACACTCCAGACCTCAGTGGGTGTGGGGAGTGTTCTCTTTCCCGCAGTAAGGACGTGCATCAGGCTGGGCAGGTAGGCACCTGGCCTCAAGCCTGGTCTCTTCCTGACCTCTCACTAGGTCCACTGGGAAGGCGGAATCTATTCATCCCAATAGGTCTAGCCCCATGCTCATCATCTTCCCTTCTCTGTAGCTCTGAGGACAGACCACCACCCACTCTGGTGCCCTCATACATGCCCAGCTGTCTTCCTGGCATGGACTTACTCACTTTCCACTACTGGGAAAAAAAAATCCCCCTCCATCAAAGGCCAGCTCAGGGATAACCTCCCAGGGATTCCTTCTTAGCCCCCCACCACCTGAAGGGAGCCTCCTCTCTGCAGGGATCCCTCAGCTCCTGGCCCAGACTCCTCTCATAGCAGCCCCAGGGGTGCAAGGCAGGGGCTGCTAGTGCCCAGGTCCTGCTGCTGTGCATGTGAAGGCCTGGCACCACCCAAGGGGAAAGGGCTGCAGAGCCCACAACCCCCTTCCACCTCGGGGCCCCAAGGGAGGGTTGGCAAAGCAAAGATTTGGTGATAGTCACAGCAGCGGACAGGTGAGACGCTACCTTCTGAGGGTGGCTGGAGGGCCTCAGTGTGCCAGTCTGCACAGTGGGTCTAGATGCATGGCTGAAGGCCCTTCCTGCTCTGGACCCATAGTGAAGTGGTGTCTGGAAGGGTTTCACCAGGAGAAAGGAATAGAAGGGAGAGACAAGAGGTCATTGACTGGTGACTGTTATTGTCCATGTGATGCTGAAATGAGATCTTGGTGTGCAGAAGAAATGAGATCCTGGTGCCGCTTCCTAGGGCAGCTTGGGGTCAAGGATTCCCTGGGCTCTACCCCACCCCCATTAGCTTTAGGGCAGGACTCTGGGGCCTCAGGGAGCTGTCCTTGGGAGGGCAGGAGAGCTAGACTACTGCTGCCCCAAACCCCGAGGACCTGCAGGACTGGAGGGACCTGGTGGCAGAATAGTGGGCTGTGCCCCCAGGAGGACAGGGACTTGGGGGAGGGACAGGACACGGCCCTGGGCCTCTGGCCATGCAGCCCTCCCTTCCTGTTGTCTCAGGATGGTCCCGGCAGGATGCATCTGCCAGAGTTCCAGGCCCAGACCTCCCCCGGGCCTGCTCCCACCCACACCAGGATCCCACCACATACACACCCATGTGTGTACCCACACTAGCATGTCAGACACACACAAACATGCATGCTTGCACATACACACAAAGCCACACCACTCAGACATAGGTACACACAGACTCACACACCCAGGCCTGCAGTTAGGAGTCACGGACGCACGTGGGGGCATGTGTGCGTGCACACACACACACACACACACACCCCACCTCACTGGGAGGAGGGTGTGAGGGCAGCCCGCACCCTGGGTCCTGCAGCACAGAAGGGCCAGCTCAGCCAGCCTGCAGTTTCTGGCTGAGGGTCGGTTTCAGCCAGGTGAGGCGGGTTTATTTGTGTGTCTGAGGACGAGCCCTGTGCAAGGGCCTGGAGTGCCTAGGGAGACCTGGGCCAGGAGAGCCCAGAGGAAGCTGGGACAGCAGCCAGGGCCTGTGAGGGTGCGAGAAGGTAAGGACCCAAAGGACACCTGTGAGGTGACACCATGTGGGCTGGGAGGGGGCGAGGTCACTGGCAGAGAGCAGGCATGAGGGCCAAGGCCTGCATGGTGTGGGGGGCCTGGGATGTGCAGGGCCCCCGGGAAGCAGCGGGTGTAGGTCTGCAGTGCAGGAGTGAGGCCTGGGGCAGCAGCACTGCAGGGGCCATGGTGCGGAGGTGCATGTTCCAGCACCCCTCCCCCTGCTCCTTCAGGCCAGCAGCTCGGCTCACCATGGTCAGAGGTTGGGGTTTGGCCCAGGGGCGGCGTGTAGGTGAGGATGGAGGCTGTGGGGCAAGGCAGGGTGAGGCTGTAGGAGAGGTTCCCAGCTGTCTTGGAGCCTGGGGACTGGTGCTGTTCACAGTGCAAATGGTGAGGCGAGGCCACGAGGTGCTGGCTGAGTACCTGGGCTGCTCCAGCCCTGCAGGGGGTCTGCTCTCATGATGCAGAAGACCCAGCCATGCCAGATTAACATCATGCGAACTCACAACCCAGCACCACTTTGACCCTATCTCCCACCCTAGGCCTGGCGAGTGGCTACTCCATGACCCCCCCAACCTTGAACATCACAGAGGAGTCATACGTCATCGACACCGGTGACAGCCTGTCCATCTCCTGCAGGTACTGGGTCCTTCTCCCACCTGGCAGGCCAGGGAGGCTACAGAAGCCCAAGTCAGGAAGTGGTGGCTGAGGCCCCAGATGGCAGCCCCCACCCCGGGGGAGAGTGGCCTCGGGGCTGTGCGGTCTCCCGGGCTGTGGGGGACTTTGGCCCCCATTGGCATTTCATATGGGACACCATCACCCTGTACCCCACTCCAGACACCTCACACTGACCCCAGGCCACCTCCCAGGTCACCTGCACCCACTCCCAGCCACCCTTCACTGACCCCAGACCCTCCCTCTGGGGCTCCAGAGATGATACCCTTCCCAGCTTCCCAGCTATGATCTAAGGCCTGTGCTTCTCCACAGGCCAGCCTGCCACACCCAGTCCCGGGAGCGTGGTAGAGGCCCGGGGGTCAGGGAGTGCCCTGGCCTGGGCAAGGTCTATAGCGTGCACTCAAACCCTAGGCAGCTACGTGCTCCAGCTAAGACAAACCTGAGGCTCAGCCTGAAGGAGATTCCTCAGGGATAATCCCCACGGGGTGCCGCTGGGGCCACCCTGACCTCTCCTGTCCTCTGCCAGGGGACAGCACCCCCTTGAGTGGGCCTGGCCAGGAGCTCAGGAGGCACCAGCCACTGGGGACAAGGACAGCGAGGACACGGGGGTGGTGCGAGACTGTGAGGGCACAGAAACCAGGCCCTACTGCAAGGTGCTGCTGCTGGGAGAGGTGCACGCCAACAACACAGGCTGCTACCTCTGCTACTACAAGTACATCAAGGCCCGAATTGAGGGCACCACGGCCGCCAGCTCCTATGTGTTCGTGAGAGGTGAGACCTGGAGACAGGCCAGGTTGGGGCAGAGTCCTGGGCAGCTGGGGCCCACACTGCCCCCAGCCTGTGGACCCTGGGCTGGCAGGAAGAGAGGATGGGGCTCTTCCTGCTCCAGCGAGCAGCTGATTTAGGACCAGCACCGCCCAGCCCCGTGGAGCCCTGCCCCAGCCTGGCCTCCGCGTCCCTTCCCCAACACCTGACTCCTTCTCCATAGACTTCAAGCAGCCGTTCATCAACAAGGCTGACACACTCCTGGTCAACAAGAAGGACGCCATGTGGGTGCCCTGTCTGGTGTCCATCCCCGGCCTCAATGTCACGCTGCGCTCGGTACGGCCCCACCCCCCACCTCAGGATCCAGCCCTCCCAGCCCACCCCTGGGAAAGGTGGCCACCTGTCTGGCCAGGAGCAAGGGGGCAGCTGGGCGCTGATGGTGGCCCTATCCCTCCAGCAAAGCTCGGTGCTGTGGCCAGACGGGCAGGAGGTGGTGTGGGACGACCGGCAGGGCATGCGGGTGCCCACACCGCTGCTGCGTGACGCCCTGTACCTGCAGTGCCAGACCACCTGGGGGGACCAGGACTTCCTTTCCAACCCCTTCCTCGTGCACATCACAGGTAGGGTCTGTTTCCAGTGCCCCATTCACAGTAACGGGGCTGTCACTGCCTCGCTGGCCTCATTGGGTGCTGTCCTGTGAGGGAATGGGAGTCACTGTTCGTGTGTCACCAGGCAACGAGCTCTATGACATCCAGCTGTTCCCCAAGAAGTCACTGGAGCTGCTAGTAGGGGAGAAGCTGGTCCTGAACTGCACCGTGTGGGCCGAGTTTGACTCAGGTGTCACTTTCAACTGGGACTACCCTGGGAAGCAGGTGAGGCCCCAGTCTGATGGGCAAGTTTTCCACCCAAAGAAAACTCAGGGTCTGGGTCCAAGGCTTCTGGAGCCTCCGCTGGCCCGGGTGGGAGGTGTGCCTTTGGTGGCGTAGCTGTGCAGGAGCCCGCCTGCTGACGTGGGGCTTCCCTGGGTGCGGGCAGGCAGAGCGGGGTAAGTGGGTGCCCGAGCGACGCTCCCAGCAGACCCACACAGAGCTCTCCAGCATCCTGACCATCCACAACGTCAGCCAGCACGACCTGGGCTCGTATGTGTGTGAGGCCAACAACGGCATCGAGAAATTTCGGGACAGCACTGAGGTCATTGTGCATGGTATGGCCTGGGGTGGGTCAGGTGCCATCAAGCCTGGGAAACAAGGGTCCTTGTGGCATGTGGGCCAGGGCCCAGAGGTCATGGTGCACTTGAGCAGTTGGGAGTCCAGCCAGAGGGAAGGGAGGGCCATGAGCAAAGGAGCTGCCCAGCTCCTGCCCCGGGGTGGCATGGCCAGCCCCAGTCTGCAGGTGTGCGGTTGCCGGTGCTGCAGGAGCCATGGTGGGAATCCCTGGTCAGTCAGTGATGAGTCAGCCAGCCCTGAATTTACACTGACTTCTATCTGGCAGAAAAGCCCTTCATCAGCGTTGAGTGGCTCAAAGGACCCATCCTGGAGGCCACAGCAGGAGATGAACTGGTGAAGCTGCCCGTGAAGCTGGCAGCGTACCCCCTGCCTGAATTCCAATGGTAAGAGCCCTGGCTCCCCCCGACTCCGCTGCTACCCTGCCAAGCCCAGAGGGAGAACAGACCATGCGGGAAGAAGGGCAGCGTCCTCCCTATCAGGGGCTGCACACTGAGACCAGGCATGGCAGGTGGCCTCTCTGAGGAGACCCCCTAAGGAGCCCACATGTAATGCGATATTTCAGATGGAAGGTCAACCTGTGTTCCTGCCAAACTGTGAAAGGTTTCAGTACTGGCCTTCTGTTACCTGTGGGTGTGGTGGGCACAGCGACGGGCTTTTCCTAACTGCCTCCTGACAGCTGGATCCCCCTGTGCCCTGCAGAATCTCCAGGGCCTGCCCTGCAGCAATGTCTTAGGGTTCCCTGCGCCTCCTTCCAACAAGGCTGCCTCTCCCAGGACCCTCCTGTCCAGAGATGTGGAGATGCCACAGGGAACTGACAGATTGCCCAGGCTGGGCCTGTGCTGTATGGCAGTGAGCGAAATGAGCTTCCAAGAGGCCAGTAGGCTGCCAGAGCCCCTGCAGACCCCCAGTCAGCAAGCTGAATGAGGCTTCCCCTGCGGCGTGCCAAGGCCCAGGGAGGGGATGCCTCAGGGGTGCCTCTGCTTCTGCTGGCTGCTCCCTGCAGGCTCTGGGGGGCATGGCATCCACCACAAACACATCCTCAGGCAGTCTGAGTAGCCCACATGGCTCACGCATGGTCAGTTACACTCTAGTCTGAGTCCCCATTGCATAGGAAGCAAGGGCCAGGAAAGGAGAAGAGTATTCCTACCAGAGCCCTAAGTCCCCAGGAGGGGTCGCTGCTCTGTGCTTTTCCAGCTAGCCCAGGAGCCTCCTCCTTCTCAGCCTGGGCACCTCTCTCCTGGCAGGGCAACTTTTCCTGGAGCTGGGCAAGCAGAGGCCCAGGGTGTCCTCAGCCAGGGTCCCCTGCACTAGCTGGGGACTAGTCTCGCTTGCAAAGGTCCAGGGTGTCCTAGCCCTGAGCCCAGTGTGCCCACTGAGGGCACAGACTTTGGGGTCCATCCAAGGCCTCACTCATAGGTGCAGCTCTTGGAGACACCTGGGCCCTGTACCCTCCCTCCAAGGCCAGCAAGACCGAGCCTGCCCTGGGCAGGTGGCAGCTCTGTTGCATCCAGAGTCGACCCAATCCTCAGGCAGCTGCCTCTCAGAACAGCTTTCCACTGGATCACTCCCGCCACATCTGGCCCTCTTCCCACTTGGTCAAGCCCTGCCTCCAAGAGGGGCTCAAGTGCCCACCCTTCCTATGGCACCATCACAAGATGACAGGCAGCAGTGACGGGGCGGATGGTCTAGCAAACACACAGGCTGGTCCTTGGCTTCCAAAGCACCCGTAGTGTGTCCAGCACACTGCTGGCACTGTCTGGGTTAAACTTCACGACAGCTGCAAGGTGCATGTCATCTCCACTGAGGCCTGGAGCAGTGAAGGGGTTTGCCTAGGGTCTGAGATCCGGCAAGTGGCAGACTCAGGACCAGAGCCACACAGATGGCACTGCCTCAGTTCCGCCCCTGTCATGTCCTGCCTCATGCTGTGACCCCAGGCCAGGCAGGTGGTCCCCACTGTAGTGTCCCAGTTGAGAATGGGTCCCTGTATCCCCTTCTCTGTTGGTCTCTACCTGAGGAACATGCCTCTCCTGGGCCACACTGCTGTGTCTCTCTGGCCTGCCACACCCAGCACCAGGGTAGGCACCTGTCTGAAGGGGGAACGTCTCCATACAGAGTCCAGGCCACAGAGGCAGGTGCCTGAGGGAGTACCAGCATACCCTCTGGGGCTGAGGCATCTGCTTCCTCACGTATGCAGCAGACACGTAGGGAGCTGGCCGCAACTCTACAGGAGGCAGCCCTGCCCTCGAGGGGCTCCAGCCCAGGGGGAAGATGGGCGGTCAGCAGACACAGCAAGGCAGGGCCAGGCTACGGCACAGAACAGGCAGGAAGGTGGCACACCCCCACCCCAATGAAGGAGGCAGGGAACCCTGCAGATTCCTGGCTACAGAAATGAGTGTCCAGGCGAGGTGGGCAGTGAGAGCAAGGCCTTGGGGCAGGGGGTGGGCAGTAATAAGTCCATGTGTCTGGAGGGGCCACACACAGCAAGGAGCTAGACTCCTTGCAGGGACTGCACCTCTACTCCTTCAGATGTCTGTAAGGAAGCTGACGGGGTCTCCAGGCCATGCCCAGCTGGGTGGAGGAGCCAGAGGTGTGCAGGACCCTCCTGGGTTGGGCTTGGCAAGCCTGGCCAAAGAAGGCTATCTGCAGCCACAGGCGGGGAGAGAGAAGGCAGCTGCCCCAGCAGTGATGTGGTCATCTCGCTGCTTGTGGAGAGACCACAGAGGCTTTGTGGCAAGGCAAGAGGTGCTACTGCAGACCTCAGTGACCGATGCTCCTGAGCCGGCCACCTGACAGGGTTGTCACACCTGGCTGATGTGGCCTGGAGACCATCTCCAGGAACTTAGGCTGTCCCTTTGCAGACCAGTATCCCCTGAATCCCCACTGTATTCTGCCAGCCCCTCCTTCCTCCTGACAGTGTATTCTGGTTGGGGGCTGAGGTGGGATTCGTATGGGCCCTGACCACCCTTCCCTGGCCAGGTACAAGGATGGAAAGGCGGTGTCTGGGCGCCACAGTCCACATGCCCTGGTGCTCAAGGAGGTGACAGAGGCCAGCACGGGCATCTACACCCTCGCCTTGTGGAACTCCGCTGCTGGCCTGAGGTGCAACATCAGCCTGGAGCTGGTGGTAAATGGTACGGCCAGGGACCAGGGACGGGAGAGTGCACGGGTGGGCGGCACGGCATTGGGGGCCAGCTGACCGGCCATCTGCTGTGCCCCCAGTGCCCCCCCACATACACGAGAAGGAGGCCTCCTCCCCAAGCATCTACTCGCGCCACAGCCGCCAGGCCCTCACCTGCACGGCCTACGGGGTGCCCCCGCCTCTCAGTGTCCAGTGGCACTGGAGGCCCTGGACACCCTGCAAGATGTTTGCCCAGCGCAGTCTGTGAGTACAGCTCCAGCCCAGGCCCTCTGCACAGCCGCAGCCCCCAACCTCAGCTGTGAGGAATCCCCTTTCCAGCCCAGGCCTTCCCTGTATGCCTCCCCAGGGCCCTGCTCTGAACTTGAACCCTACCTTCAGCTATAGCCAATCCCTGGGCTCGCCTCACCTGAGTGAGGCTCAGAGCCTCCCTTGCACTAGTCCTCCACCAGCTGGTCAGGCTGGACACAGGATGGGTCCCACCCCCACCCACCTCCCTCAAGAGTGAAGACCTCTGGACACGTAATTGCATCATCTGGAGGGAGATGGAAGCATGTGCCTCTGAGCACCCAGCAGGACACCTGTGGTGGGGCAGGGGCCTGCAAGGGTGTTATCTGAGCCCCTGGGATGGTTGCACTGAGCCCCATGGCACACCATGCATGCTCACGTGCCCCAACTCATCTGCAGCACTCACATCACCCCCTTATAGACAGGGAAACGGTCAGAGAAGGGAGGCGGCTTTCCCAGGGTCACAGCTGTAAGCAACAGAACCCACCCACCTGCTGAGCCATGTTCCCTTCCACTGAGCAGGATGCCAGCAGGACAGACAGGCATCACAGGACACAGACAAGCAGGGGATGAGAGGAGGGCGCCCAGGTAGGCAGGGCTTGAAGGTACTAGGGAGCCAGCAAAGGGTGTTGAACAGTGGAGACATGGCTCGGGTTTGCCTTTTAGCAAGAGATTCTGGTGTCGAGCTGGGGAGGAGTGGGAGCTGGGAACCTAGACAGGTGATGAGGGCAACCCCACAGGCTGTGGCTGTGGTGTGGTCAGTAAAGGTGGCCTAAGTCCGCCCCAGATGTCCAAGGTTCATAGGTATTCTTCTAGATCACGTGGCCTGCAACTCACTGCCAGTACCTCCAAATGTCCTTCCCTCTGGGTGTGCCACCTTTATGCTCTGTGCCAAGTGATGGAGCCCTTGGGGCGTCCCTGCTCGGCTCCTCCACAGGGGAAGACAGGAGCCTCCCTTGGGGCCCTGAGACCACCCCCCTAATCCTGGCAGGAGGCCAAGGTTGCTGGGGATGCACACCCAGCCCAGAGGGAGGCTGCAGCTCCGAAAGTGGAAGAGAGGGAGAGGCTGGGCAGAGATGCCTCCTGGGGCAGAATGGGCCTGTGCTGCCCCTGCAGCCATGTGGGCAGGTCCCAGGTGGCCTCTGCAGGAAGGAGCACAGAGAAGCAGGACAGCCATGCACATGTGCGTGGGGGACAGCGGGACAAGCGTGCACCTGCGCGTGGGGGACAGCGGGACAGCCGTGCACATGCGTGTGGGGGACAGCGGGACAGCCGTGCACATGCACGTGGGGGACAGCGGGACAAGCGTGTACCTGCACGTGGGGGACAGCGGGACAGGCGTGCACCTGTGCGTGGGGGACAGCGGGACAGCCGTGCACATGCGCGTGGGGGACAGCGGGACAGGCGTGCACCTGTGCGTGGGGGACAGCAGGACAGGCGTGCACCTGTGCGTGGGGGACAGTGGGCACAGGAAGGTAGTGTTGGCAGCCTGTGTCGGACGGGTTGCCAGGCCCTGAGCCTGAAGGGTAGGGGACAGCACTCCAGAAACAAGGCCCCCTCCCCATCTCCTTCATCCAGGCCCGAGGGCCAGCCTTGCCCACTACCCCATATGAGAAGGTGACTGAGTATGACAAGGGCTTGACCCCACCCTGACCTGCCCTTTCCTCTTCTGGTCCTGGCAGCCAGCGGCGGCGGCGGCAGCAAGACCTCATGCCACAGTGCCGCGACTGGAAGGAGGTGACCACGCAGGACGCCGTGAACCCCATCGAGAGCCTGGACACTTGGACCGAGTTTGTGGAGGGGAAGAATAAGGTACAGACCAGCTATGGCCCTGAGTGCCCCGGGAGAAGGAGAAGGGAGGAGAGAGAGGCCACTCCTGTCCTCTGATTTCCACCTGGCTTGCAGAGTGCTGGGCAGGGCGGCCGAGAGCCGGTAGCCTTCGTGCAGTCCTCAGGCCTCAGCCACCCTGCCTGCAGAAAGGTCAGAGGGCCAGCCTCCAGCTTTGTGATGGAGGGCGAACCTGCAGCGGCTTCCCAGACAAGGAAGCTGAGAGCCAAGGCCACCTGGCCAGGCATGAGCCTGTGCGGCCCACAGGCCCCAGGGCCAGGAGGGGATGGGGCTGGAGACTGATCAGGTCTGCACGGAGGGCTGCTGAGCCGTTGGCGCAGCCTGGGGGCAATGCCGAGAAGGGGCGTACTGAACAAAGGCACCTACTTCCTACAGTCACTTCCTGTTTTCCTACACACCTCCAGAGCCTCTTCCTGTTCCAGTCCTGGACAGGAAGTGCCCGGCTGGGGGTGGGGGTCTATGGATGGTAGGCAGGGCCTGGGGCCCTCTCTCCTACCCTGTGTCTCAGGCTTCCTACTCCCTGAGGCCTCAGTCCTTCTGGGAGCCATCCCCACCCGTCGCAATCACACTGAGCCTAGGGAGAGCTGCTGTGGACAGGCCTGGGCTGAGGAGGCCATCTCATGAGGATCTCAGCAAGCAGAGACTGGATTGGGCCTGACCCCATCCAGAAGTGATGGCCTTTGCTGTGACCAGAGCCTGAATTCTAAGCCTGGCTTGGACTCACCCTGGTGCCCCCTCAACATAGCCACAGACTGAGCCCAGCCACAGCCAGTGGTCTCTCTGGTCCTGCCAAAGGCTGCCCTCTGACATCACCACAGCCTATGCCAGCAGTCCATACACTGTCCCTTGACTCCCCCGGGCAGTTGCCTGTCGCTGCTGCCCAGGGGCCTTCTCTTCCCTGCCTCGCCATCCCTGGTCCTGTGAGTTTTAGTCTTCTCCAGCCCAAAGCCTCAGTCTCCCCCCTGACTAGTGGGCACAGCGACCTCCTTGCAGAAAGGGAGGGCCCAGGTTGGAAGAACTTGAACAGGAAATGGATCCCTCTGCCTGTGCTCTCCCAGACCGTGAGCAAGCTGGTGATCCAGAATGCCAACGTGTCCGCCATGTACAAGTGTGTGGTCTCCAACAAGGTGGGCCAGGACGAGCGGCTCATCTACTTCTATGTGACCAGTGAGTGACCAGACCAGGGCGGGCAGGCCTGGGTACAGGGTCAGGATGAGGCAGGTTTGGGTTCATTGAGTTTCTGGGGTCCGTGGGGCACCCAGGGGAGAGATCCAAGGCCCACCAGTTGTGGGAAGGAAAAATAGCTTTGAGGGCCACCCGCATAGGGCCTGGGTGCTGGTGCACTGGGATAGAATGGCATTCTCTTCCCCAGTCCTGAGGCTCCTCCCCCAGGCTGCCCTTGGATCACTGCAGCTCCTCTTAGCTATCCTCACTCCCCCCTCCCCCCCCACCCCCTGCACCTCGCACACATAGTGGCCCTCATCCTCGGGCACCACTCGGGAGATGCTCAGGTTAAGGTCCCAAGGTCCCAAGCCCTGGGACCTTGTGCCTCAGCTGTGAATTTTGCCCTGGGGAGGAGATCTGTGGTTTACTCAGATTATGAAATGTGCTAGTGACCTCAGGAGAGCTGAGCCCAGGAGCAGACGTCACTGGGTCCCAGAATGTAGATCAGGGTGCCAGCAGAGAGATGGAGCCCAAGAGAACGCCTGGTGGCTGGGGAGGGCACAGGAGCCTGACCAGAAGTGACCAGAGACAAAAGAAAATGGGCGCATGGCACTGGCAAAAGCCGGTGAAAACACTGTTTCAAGCTGAGCACGGGGTGGGATGTGGCAAGCTTCAAGAGAGAATGAGGACTGAAGTCCCACTGAGTGGTGACAAGGAACTCTAGATGACCTGGGTTTCTGGGAGGGGTGGGGGCAAGCAGTCCAGCTGGGGCTCCTCCAAGAAAGAAAGAGAAGGAGGGAGGCAGGAGGAGACCCCAGGACTGACTCACAGAGCCCACTGGAGCAGGTGGATGGGTGAGCAATGTCGCAGGGCTTCCTCCTCCCTCCACAGCCATCCCCGACGGCTTCAGCATCGAGTCCAAGCCATCCGAGGAGCTGCTAGAGGGCCAGCCTGTGCTCCTGAGCTGCCAAGCCGACAGCTACAAGTACGAGCATCTGCGCTGGTACCGCCTCAACCTGTCCACACTGCACGATGCGCATGGGAACCCACTGCTGCTCGACTGCAAGAACGTGCACCTGTTCGCCACCCCCCTGGCTGCCAGCCTGGAGGAGGTGGCACCAGGCCATGCCACCCTTAACCTGAGCATCCCCCGAGTGGCGCCCGAGCATGAGGGCCACTATGTATGTGAGGTGCAGGACCGGCGCAACCACGACAAGCACTGCCACAAGAAGTACCTGTCGGTGCAGGGTGAGGCTGGCCGAGGGGAGGACTGTGCTCTCTTCTAGCTGTGGCTGCCTCTGCCTTTGCTGCAGCAGAACGCGCCCCTGGGAGGTCCATTCACACCCCTGGTCTGCAGGAACACTCTCTTCTGACTATCTGCCTCCTGCCCTGCACACAAACCCTCAGTCGGGCTTCCGGGGATCCTTCCCTACCTCTGCTTCCAGACCAGAGAGGGCCCTCCTGCTAAGTGCAGTTCCACTTAACTCCCTCTCGACCCCTGTCCCCAGCCCTGGAAGCCCCTCGACTCACGCAGAACTTGACTGACCTCCTGGTGAACGTGAGCGACTCCCTGGAGATGCAGTGCTTGGTGGCCGGAGCGCACGTGCCCAGCATTATGTGGTACAAAGACGAGAGGCTGCTGGAGGAAAAGTCTGGTAGGGAGGGTGTCCCAGGCGAAGGGTGGGTCCCGAGGCCCGCGACGCCAAGGACCCCAAACCCAGGTGGACCCGCCCCTCCACTCCACCCCTGCAGGAGTCGACTTGGCGGACTCCAACCAGAAGCTGAGCATCCAGCGCGTGCGCGAGGAGGACGCAGGACGCTATCTGTGCAGCGTGTGCAACGCCAAGGGCTGTGTCAACTCCTCAGCCAGTGTGGCCGTGGAAGGTCTGGCCTCAGCCTGCACTTCTCAACCCCCTTCCCGCCCCCAATTAGCGCCTTCTTGTGGCCACCTCGGGCAAGTCGTGCCCACTAGAAGGGGCACTGCCTGCAGGTGCACCCTCTTCTACACACACACGCCAGCCCTTTCTGCCCACGCAGGCTCCGAGGATAAGGGCAGCATGGAGATCGTGATCCTTGTCGGTACCGGGGTCATCGCTGTCTTCTTCTGGGTCCTCCTCCTCCTCATCTTCTGTAACATGAGGAGGGTGAGTGCCCCTTCCCTGCTCCTGATAGGGTCTCTGTCAGGCCTTCCCCCTGCTAGCCACCCTTAAAATAAAGAACAAGGTGCCTTCCCTAGTTCACCTGACAGCCTTGTCTCCTGGGAAGCCTCCCAGCCCTTCACCCTGGGCTCCATCCCCGCAGAGGTTGTTCACCTCTTACTCTGCCCCCTCCTTGACTGAGAGCCCAGCAGGAAATGCCATCTGTCTTGGACAAAGTTCTGCCCAAGCCACAGTGGTGTGGCGGAATCAATAAGCTGCCCCACTCCTCCCCGTCCTGCCCCCGCAGCCGGCCCACGCAGACATCAAAACCGGCTACCTGTCCATCATCATGGATCCCGGGGAGGTGCCTCTGGAGGAGCAATGCGAATACCTGTCCTACGACGCCAGCCAGTGGGAGTTCCCCCGAGAGCGGCTGCACCTGGGTGAGGCCAGCACCCAGCCTTCCCCACTCGCACCTCCTGCCCCACCCACCTGCTGCAGGCTGGAGTGCCTGAACCCCTCCATTCTCAAAACTTGTGCCAGGAAGGCCCGCCTGGCCTGACCTGTCCCTCTGGGCCTGGGTACCTAGAACCTTAGTCAAGGTTCTCAGTCCCTAGGCTCCCCGAGGTCACCTGCTGCCACCCTGAGCAAGGTGGATCTGTCGCACCTGCTCAAGAGGATGCTCAGCTTCCTGTCCACCTTTCTCCCTCTCTTCCCCCTGTGGCTCCCATGCTCTTCCTGTTTGGCAAAGAGGCTCCCCACGTTCCTCCTGCTGCCGGTCCTGTCCTCTTGGACCTCTGGACGGGGCGCCCCTGCCGCCCACCTTTCTCTACCCTCACCCCATACAGCTCACCTGCAACTGGCTCCCTGTCCCGACAGGGAGAGTGCTCGGCCACGGCGCTTTCGGGAAGGTGGTGGAAGCCTCCGCTTTCGGCATCAACAAGGGCAGCAGCTGTGACACCGTGGCCGTGAAAATGCTGAAAGGTGTGGGGTCAGCGGGCGGAAGAGGCAGCCTAGCTGGCGAGGAGCAGCAGCTCTGTGTGGGCCGGTGGGACGGCAACTCAGGAGGGGAAACAGGCTGGAAGGCAGTCTCATCCAAGGTTCTACAGGGAGGCTGCGAGAGTCAGAACCAAGCTACCACCTTAACCCCTGCCTCAGTGGGACCAGCAGGATGTCCTGGGGACCCTGAGCACCCCCCTCCCCCCTTCAAAAGCTCTGGCTGTGCCTTAGCTAAGCAGCCAGTGGCAGGGGAGGGGGACGTACCGGGATCGGGGCGGATGCGAGGCCTGTGTCTCCTCCAGAGGGCGCCACAGCCAGCGAGCACCGTGCGCTGATGTCGGAGCTCAAGATCCTAATTCACATCGGCAACCACCTCAACGTGGTCAACCTCCTGGGGGCGTGCACCAAGCCCAACGGTACGGAGCGGGGCGGTCCGTGGGGACGGCGAGGCCTGGTGGGGCTGGGCGCTCTGGGAGCAAGGGGCGCAGGGCCGGGGCTGGGAGGCGCCCGTGGGCGCGGGCGCGGGTGCGAGGGCGGAGCGTGCCCTCAATGCGTCTAGTGTCCTGAACGCGCGGCCCCTCCGCTGTCCCGCCGCAGGCCCCCTCATGGTGATCGTGGAGTACTGCAAGTACGGCAACCTCTCCAACTTCTTGCGCGCCAAGCGGGAGACCTTCAGCCCCTACGCAGTGAGTGGGCGGCCGCCGGGGCGCGAGTTCTACTCCTAAGCCTGCGGGACGCCGCGGCGGCGGAGGAATGGAGGCGCCTCCTAAGCCTGCCGGGCACCCTCGAAATAGCTTCATGCATCCGCAGGAGAAGTCCCCGGAGCAGCGCAGACGCTTCCGCGCCATGGTGGAGGGCGCCAGGGCGGATCGGAGGAGGCCAGGGAGCAGCGACAGGGCCCTCCTTGCACGGTTCCTAACGGGCAAGGGCGGAGCAGGGCGGGCTTCTCCAGACCGAGAAGGTTAGAGCCTGGCTTCTTCCCCTTTCCCAGTGCCTGACAAGCCCGGTTATATCCCATGATCAGGCACCCTAGGATAACCCAGCCAGGGGCCCTCGGTGGGGGCTTTCATGGGGGAGCGTGGAATGGGTTCTGCCTTAGGAAGGGAAGACGCTTTGGGGGCAATTTCCACGCCAGTGTTTTTTGATTGGCTTGATCATTACAGGATGAATAAGAAATTGCCCTGCAGACCAGGCAGGCAGTCCAGGGCCAAGCAGCAGGTGCCGAGCCCCGACAGACAACAGGATTTATTGCTCTGGGAGTAGGACGTGGGTGTCCCAGAGGCTGAGGGGCAGGAGAGGGGCTGACACGCTTGTTAGCTGTGGCAGGGACGCAATCGGGGTTGGGCAAAGAATCGTTCCCTGAGGCTGGGTAGATGGAGGCCACGGAGGAGGCGCCTCCTGAGCCCACCTTGCTCCACTGTGCAGCCGAGGACCTGTGGCTGAGCCCGCTGACCATGGAAGACCTTGTCTGCTACAGCTTCCAGGTGGCTAGAGGGATGGAGTTCCTGGCTTCCCGAAAGGTGAGCTTCCCTGGAAGGCCCTTCAGAGGGGAAAAGGGTGCAACTCCACCAGTTGCCAAGATGTGCTTGGTTCTGACTCCACCCTGCAAAGGCTCTGTGGTCCGTTAGTGTCTCTCTCACTTTGTAGAGGCGGAAACTCTGCCCCAAGCATGGAGTTGACCTCCCAAGGCCTCTTGGCTGCTCAGCGGCAGAGTCTGTCTGATTCTACAACTTTCTGTGCTGTCCCCACAATTCCATAAGCCCTCTCCATGATGAGTCTTAGAGATGGACAGAAATCTTTCCTCAAAGGAGCATAGTTCAGGCTGGGCACCCCAAGAGTCCCCACTGCTTGGGCACCCTGGAGCTTCAGGTGTGGTTGTTACCCCAAGGGCCTGCACTGACAGCCCTCCTTCCGCCTTCCTGCACCCCAGTGCATCCACAGAGACCTGGCTGCTCGGAACATTCTGCTGTCAGAAAGCGACGTGGTAAAGATCTGTGACTTTGGCCTTGCCCGGGACATCTACAAAGACCCTGACTACGTCCGCAAGGGCAGTGTGAGTGCAGGCCATCCAGGAGAGGGAATGTGGGGCTCACTAGGGAAGGGAGTGCTACCACAGACTGCCTGTCCAGGAGAGGGAGTGCTGGCACAGGGTGGCGTGACCTCCTTCATTGGCCATCCACCTGCCCAGCTGCTGAGGCACTCACTCCCTGTTCCCAGGAGACCCTAGTGACCCCCACCCCATATTTAGGCATCCTGAGGCAAGGAAGTAGAGATAGGAGTTGACAAGTAGAGCCCAGTCCTCCAACTGGAACTTGTACTTTGCCCAGTGCCTTGGTCCATGCAGTGGGCCCTGACTCCCAGGGCCTGCCCTGTGGGGCCTGTGTGTGCAAGGCATTGTGTGGTGCCCGTCCTGGGGATGGACCAGTTTCGTGCAGTACATGGAACTCAGGAGGCGGCGTGTGTCTCTGAGTGGAGCTGAGGCAGGGCCGCAGGCGCCTGGATGAGCCTCCAGGGCGGGTTAGGGTTCTGCCCCTGAGGCAGGAAGAGTGTCAAGGGGGTGGGGAGCAGGATGGGCCCAGGGCCTGGGCATGATGCGCCATCCAGCCTGGTGTGGCCATTGGTTGGAGGGAAGGGTCAGGTGTGCATTTACAGAAATCCCCCTGACGGCATAAACTGGGAAGAGAAGGGAGTAGGGGTGCTGGGGTGGAGATAGAGGCTAGTCCAGAAGGGCCCTGGCCATCAGGGCTCCCAGGTAGAGGCCACGAGGAGGAGAGAGACAGCCAGTGGCAGAGATGCCTCAGGAGCCCAGAAGGAAGGTGTCAGGAGTGATGGCTGGGCTTCTAGGGTGGGGACAGTGAGTGGATAGAGCATGCCTGTCAGGGGAGACGGTGAGGGTATGCAGGGATGGGTTTTATCAGGAGGCTGGGCTGGGGCTCTAGGGCGGGAAGAAGGTGTGCCGTCTCCCCCGATACCCCTCCCCAGAGAACTCTGGAGAAGAGAGGGGCCCAGACAGATCCGGGAGAACAGAAGCAGGGAGACACCTTCAGTCCAGGCAGAGGGCCCTGTAAAGGGGGGGCCAGAGCTCCTGGCCTCAGCCCTCTCTTCCCACCCATGCGGGACATTCTTCCCTCCACCTCCCCAGGCCCGGCTGCCCCTGAAGTGGATGGCCCCTGAAAGCATCTTTGACAAGGTGTACACCACACAGAGTGACGTGTGGTCCTTTGGGGTGCTGCTCTGGGAGATCTTCTCTCTGGGTGAGTGCAGGATGGGGTGCTGCTGGGGAAAGGAGGCGAGGTCGCTGGCTCCAGGTTACATGACCAGCCCTCCTGGAGCAAGAGACTGGGCACTTGGAGGTGTGCGCCCGATCATTCTGAAGCAGGTGGTTTGTGGGCCACCAAGAGCCCCCCGCCCAGCTTGGCCCAACCTCCAAGAGGACTTTGCCTCCAACGTGGGCCACCCTCTTGGGGGCAGTGCAAGCTGAAGTGTGTGCCAGGGCTGAGCCTGTGCCTGTGAGTCTCAGAGGAAACTCAGGGCTCGGTCAGCGGGCGTGGCTACTACATGAGTCCCACATGGGAACTCAGGCCACACTGCAAACATGATGAAGTCCCCAGGCCGGGGTAGGGCAATGATCCTGAATAAGTTAAAATGTCACCAAGTGGCAAGAGTGATACATGCTACTATGGAAACTATAGGAGCAGGAAGAGTTTAGGAGGCGTGGAAGCTTGGGTAAGCCAGAGGGGCCCAGGCAGCGAGTTCAGCAGTCCAGGACAGAGGGCAGCAAGGGTTAGGGGGAGCATCAGGAGAAGCAGTGAGGGGCAAGAGAGGCTTTGTTGAAACTGACTGCAGGCGGCTCCCCCGCCGCTGATGACCCAGTAACCGTGATGTCTACCGTGTCGCCAATGTGTGGATGCTCTTGGCACCCCTAGCAAGCAGGCAGCTTGACCAAATGAAGAACTAGAGCTGGGAGGGGTGTGACTTGCCCAGGCCCCCAGATAGAGCACAGTCGGGTGAGCCGTCTCCTCCCCACCACGTGGATGGGGGAAGGGACAGGACGGGTGACTTGGGAGGCTGGGCTGAGCATCGGGTGTCTTGCTCCCCACCCAACTCCTCTTCTTGTTGTCAGGGGCCTCCCCATACCCTGGGGTGCAGATCAATGAGGAGTTCTGCCAGCGGCTGAGAGACGGCACGAGGATGAGGGCCCCAGAGCTGGCCACTCCCTCCATGTGAGCCTCCCCGTAGCCCTGCAGGTGTTAGGGGCAGCAAGCCTGGGGGGTGTGGGGGTTGTGGCTATAAGAAGGTGGCATCAGGGAAGCCAGGGCCAGTAGGACAGGCCTGGACACCACCCTCAAGACACACAGGTAGTCTGTAGCATAGCCGCGACGGGCACCGAGAGGGGAGGCCGGGCGCTGTAGGAACACACAGCGCCACATGTTCAGGGAAAGCATCACTGGGAGGGGCCGCTGTGCTAACACTTGAAGGAAAAGCCAGGACAGGTGGACAAAGGTGGGGGGTTGTGTCAGCAGGAGGGCAGAGTGGGTGGGAGGGCCCAGGAAGGCTGGGGAGCTGAAGGTGCAGGGGTCGGGTGGGGTGGGGTACACACAGTCCAGCAGCCCACTTGACCCCCGCAGACGCCGCATCATGCTGAACTGCTGGTCTGGAGACCCCAAGGCGAGACCTGCATTCTCGGAGCTGGTGGAGATTCTGGGGGACCTGCTCCAGGGCGGGGGCCTGCAAGTGAGCCCCTTCCCCACACTGTCCTACTGTGACCTTTGGCCCCACCCTGTGTCCCTGGCCCCAGCTTCCCATCTAAGCCCCTCTAGGCTCTGCCCACCTCTCAGCTGCTAGGCTAGGGTGTGTGGTCCTGGGCCCCTACCCACACCTCCTTTCCACACCCTTGTCTTTCTGTTGAGCACACACCCACTTCACACCCACGGTGTTTGCTCCAGATGCTGTATGGATCATCAGAGCCTGTCCCTGCCCGAGGGGAATCCCAGGCTGGTCCCCACTAGTCTGCAAGGGAGCCCTGTCTCCCTGGCATCATCATGAGGCATTCCTTCACCTGGGGACCATTCCGTCCCCCACTTCACTGAGCATGTGGACCTTGACCTGTGTGTCCTGACATCTCCCTCCCCACCTGGTGCTCCTCCAGGGTGGGGGATAGAGCCAGCTTGTAACCTAACTCAAGGTGGGGCCTGGAGGAAGGACCTGGGAGCAGCCTGTTGCCCAGACCTTAGGGACTGGGATGGGTGCTTTGGGTCTGGTTCCATCCAAAGAAGAAGGTGGGAAGTGCTGGCCCTAGTTCCTGAGGCTGCAGGCTCAGCCAGGAACTGAAGGAAGGAGGATCCAGCTGAGCCCTGGCCTGCCCCACCTGCCTCATCCATAAATGAGGTACCTGGAAGGGCCGTTTGGAGAATTTAGAGAGGCTGGCATAGCCAGCAGTCTGCTGCCGTGGCCCCTCCCCTGCCTTGATGACTGAAGTGTGCTGGCTCCTGGCGTGAGCTGGTTTCCTCCTTGGAGCGCTCACGGGCCCGCACGGCCTGTTAGGACCTTATTTCAGGGGTCAGGAGCCCAAGCAGTCCCGAGTGCAGGGGCGAGGGCTGAGGGCAGTACCTGGTGGTTCCTGGCCCAGCTGCCTCTCTTGTTCCCGCCAGGAGGAGGAGGAGGGCCACATGGCCGCTCGAGGCTCTCAGAGCTCAGAAGAGGGCAGCTTCTCGCAGGCATCCACCACGGCCCTACATATCACCCAGGCTGACGCTGAGGACAGCCCGCCAAGCCTGCAGCACCACAGCCTGGCTGCCAGGTCAGCTGTCCTCCAGTCCAGGAATGGGGTGGGAGAAAGCTTTGTGGACAGGGTGCATTTTATCCTCTGCGCCATCAGGGAAAAGCAAATCATGCGACTCCAGAGACAAGTGTGCACCACCTCAGAGCGCAGAGTGACTTTAAACGATCCACTGCAGGGCCCCGCCAAGGCCATGTGACCTGGCCGTATGCTGTTCTGAGTCCCTTCTGTCCACTCACCCGTGTCCCCTCACCCCAACATCAAGGGCACATTTTCTCACAGGGAGAGGTGCAGTGGACTGCATTTGGGCCCAGATTCCTCCTGGGGGCTAAATCACTGATGAGTCTGGGGGTGAGTCCCCGGAGTCCTTGGGAGCAGGGAAGGCCTCCCACTGAGGCATGGTCAGGAAGAGAACACAGCCTAATGCCCAGGCTCTCTTATCCCCAGCGGTTCACACTCAGGATGCTGTGCCACCACATTCACAGCAGCATTGCTGAGATGCAGGCTCTGTGTCCTGTGCCTCTGTCCCAGCACAGGACAGGGCTGGGCCTGTGGGGACAAGAACAGTGGGCTGGATTTTGTCAGGCTCCTTCCACCAACCTTGCAACATGTGCCTTAGTGCACACATGTATGGGCAGGGCAGTCTGCGGCTTGTAGGCCCAGGGCCGTCTTCCTGGTCCAGGGTGGCCCATCCCCTGGAGGAGCTCCATGCCACACCGGGCTGGGTGTCCCCTCACTTCCCATCGCAGAGCTCAGCAGTGGACTCAAGAGGAAGCACAGCCCAGGCCCTGCTGCTGGGGCTGCAGGGCAGACGTCTGAGGCCAGGCCCAAGGAGGAGGAGGACCCCCCTGCAGCACTCAGATCCAGACCAGGCCTTACTCCTGCCCCAGGCTGGGGGTCCTTCCCAGGAGAAGAGGGGGCACAGGGACAGCAGAGAGCCTCGAGGAGGGTTGCATTCTTTAGCACCTTCTGATTTCTCCCCACAGGTATTACAACTGTGTGTCCTTTCCCGGGTGCCTGGCCAGAGGGACTCAGATCCATGGTTCCTCCAGGATGAAGACATTTGAAGAATTCCCCATGACCCCAACAACCTACAAAGCCTCTGTGGTACTTCACAGGAAGGGTGGGGGCTGTGCTCTCGGGTCAGGACCGGGGCCGCCTCAGGGGAGGCAGCATTAAGAGCTCCTAAGCAAGTGGCAGAAACCAGTTGCAGCTTTTTAACAGAGAAGACTATCCCTTGAAAGTGCAAGTCCAGGGAGAGCCTTGGGCACATTTGGGCCCTCCTGCGACGCCATGTCTCGTCATTGCTGTCTGTCCTATGCCCTCATCATCCGCACACCAGGCCTCCCCTCCTCAGCAGTGAAGAAACCCCAGTGGAAGGACGGCTGCTCCTTGGTGGCAGGGTCAGGGGTCCTGGGCTTGGTCAGTGAGGGCTGGGCAGAGGGGTCCCTTAGGAGCTCTTGGCCAGAGCACAGGCATCTGGGTTCCTGCCTCCAGGGCCACTTGGAGATGTTGGGGGACTCTGAAAAGATTGCAGTTCCCCTCTCGTGTGATTCAGAATAAAAACCACGCCAAGCCACCGTCAAAGGGTAACAAAAGCCCCCAAACCAGGAGGCAGCTGATCATTTTTTTGAACTATGAGCTGCCAGGTTCTGGGTCCTCTCCCTGGTTCTCCCAGAGTTCCTGCTCTGCCGCACCCTGAGCACACGCTCGGACACCGTGGAGGTCCCACAGCATGAGGTGTCCACGGGCCAGCCACAGCCCCTGACCTCAGGGTCTCCCTCCATGGCAGGGGCATGTGACCCTCACCCTGGGATGGAGTGGACGCCTTGTTTCCAGCTCACTTTCCCGGGGACAGGTGTTAGGTCAGCAGGGGCGCAAGGTCATGCTGCATATCTCGGCTGGGGGTGGCTGCCCTGCAGGAGGGCCTCAGGCAGGACCCAAAGCCTGGCTTGTCCTCCACACAGGACAACCAGACGGACAGTGGGATGGTGCTGGCCTCAGAGGAGTTCGAGCAGGTAGAGAGCAGGCATAGACAAGAAAGCCACTTCAGGTAAGGGCTTCGTGAGCCTCCGGCTCTGCAGGCGTCGGCATTGGCTTCCCCTGGAGGAGGAAGGCTGGGGCCTGGATGTGCCTAGCCCTCTTCCTGGAACCTTTCATGGCTCCCTATGACCTTTTCATATATTCAAGGTGAGCTGCTCTGAGACACCCCTCCTCACCCAGCACCACAGGAGCCCCTCCTCGTCACATGCTGACCACCTGGGTGCTGGTCTCAACACCTCCCTATCATCTGACAGAACTCAGAGGCTACGTCTTTCTGACACCACACGTAACCCACCATGCCCTGGGCACGCACACCCTTCTCTAGGGTAGGGCACCCCAGCCCCAAAACCCCTGAGCTTCATCCAATAGCCATAGAAGCCAGGTAGATACTGTAATGTGAACTGGCTGGGATGTATTCTGGCAACGGAGAAATAAATATGCACATATGCCGGTCCAGAAGTGACCTGGATAGAAAGTGACCTCCATTTGCCCAACATGACAGCCAAGGGAAAAAAGTTTTGGCCAACTTGAACACTGAAACTTTTAGGGGTACAGATTAAACGAAGACTTTAGTGTCTATTTAAAAGATTCCCTTATTTATTTATTTATTTATTTAATTTATTTTTGAGGGAGGGTCTCACTCTGTCACCCAGGCTGGAGTGCAGTGGCGTGATCTCGGCTCACCGCAACCACTGCCTCCCAGGTTCAAGCGATTCTCTTGCCTCAGTCTCCTGAGTAGCAGGGATTATAGACGTGTCCCACCATGCCCAGCTAATTTTTTTATTCTTAGTAGAGATTGGGTTTCACCACGTTGGCCAGGCTGGTCTTGAACTCCTGGCCTCAAGTGATCTGCCCGCCTCAGCCTCCCAGAGTACTAGGATTACAGGCGCAAGTCACCACGCCCGGCTCATCAGGTGACTCTTGTTAGTACCTGGTTTTGGAAAATTAATGGTGGCTACATTTATGGAAATCGTTTTGGGCTAATTTTTCTTTACCAAACAGCATTTTGACATTCAAAAAACAAGGCAATTAAGTAAAAGATATAGCAGAGGATAATTGCTACTTTTATTCAAGCCTCTGCACACCTTTGAAAAACAGCACAGCTCCTTGAGATCAAAGGCCACTCAGCCCATGCCTGTGGCTCAACCAGGAGAGAGACTCCATATAAGCATGAGTTGGGAACTCAACACCAGGACCAGCACGGCTGAACCTGCGTCAGAGTCAGATGAGGGCCGTCCCGTGAGGGGAGAGCGTGACAAGGTCCTTGGGGCTGCGGCAACACAGACCAGGGGGTGATGAAAGAGACTGGGCTGTGAGGAGAGCAGAGTTCCCTGTCAAGTCCAAGGCATTGGGCAGCCATCTTGCTTCTGAAAGTGCAGCAGCCAGAAGGGAGTGCAGCCCCTCAGATGCTTAGTGGTGGAGGAAGAAGAAAATTCCGGAAGAGAAGGGTCCTAAGGAAGCAAGATAGTATCCAGAAGTCAGAAGACAGATGAGCACGTACGATGGATTTGTTCATTTGAGAAACTGCACCTCCCTATAGCGGCAGCAGAGGGCACTGTTCTTTGCCCTCTGTTCATGATGAGCCACGAAGAGGGCCACAGGTCACTGGCCAGTGCATTTGCTTGGCGTACAGAACGCTCTCCAAACAGGTGCAAGGAGAGAATGTGCCATGGGGTGGGGGGATCTGTGAGGAGAAGAAGGAGGACTCTATCTGCTGTCTCTTGTTAACCTCCGGTCAGCACTCACCCCATGGGGTGGTGACCTCCTCCTCACTCCTGGGTTGCATCATCCAGTGCCTTCAATGGCCACTTAGGATGCCAGAGACCATGCCCCGTAGATGTGGCTTTTCATCTGCATCTGTGGGTGAAAGGAGATCAGGAAACTCTGGGCTTGCGACCAGTCAGCGGGGCTGCATGGTGCCAGTGGAAGGCCCAGCTCTCCTGGGTAAGAGACTGGCTGGCCCCTGGTGGCAGGATGAGATAGGACGTGATTGGAGCCTTCAGAAGGAAGAATGCACTCAAAGGAACTTGAGATGATGCCAAAGATACAGGTTTGATGTGGCACTTTGAGTGAAGAAACGTAGGATGCCACCAAAATCCCTATCCCATCCACAGGGTAAGTGGCTATTTCTGGTATAGGAAATCCCAACATGAATAATCATGAACCCCCCAAAAAGCACTATCCATACAAAGTTATAGGACAAAAACCAAACATTGGAATTAAAACTTCCCATCGCTTCTCAGCCTTTTGGCTAAGATCAAGTGTGGAATTAAAACTTCCCAATAGAAAATTGTTTAAATGAAACAGGAAAATGAACAAAATGCTCCAACGTGAATTAAACATAGAATGAAACAAGCAGCAGCACCATGAAACTGAAATTCAAAATTTCAGAATAGAAATGGTCAATGTGAAGATACAAATGGGAGCCAACTAAATTCAGGAAAGAAAGAAAATAAAAGAGAAATTTGGCCAGGCAGTGGCTCTCACCTGTAATCGCAGCACCTTGGGAGGCTGAGGCAGGAGGATCACTTGAGGCCCGGAGTTCAAGACCAGCCTGGGCAACAGAGTGAGACCCTGTCTCTATAAATAGTAATTTAAAAAATTAGATAGGCGTGGTGACACACGCCTGTAATCTCAGCTACTTGGGAGGTTGAGGTAGGAGAAAAGCTTGGACCTGGGAGGTGGAGGTTGCAGTCGCCACTGTACTCCAGCCTGGGCAACAGAGCAAGACTCTGTCTCAAATTTTAAAAAAAAGAGAACCAATATTTTTAACTTATGATCAAGAGTTTTCAATAGCACCATGCAAAGCACCAAACAAGAAATCGACATCTTCAAAAAATGCAAAGAAAGTGAGCACTGAGGATGGTGCATGATGGGGCATGCAGAGGGGAGAGCAGTGGCAGGAACCACCTCCTGTGCCGTGGTAAGCAGCTTGGATTTCCTTCATGGAGTGATGGGAAGCCGTTGGAGGATGTGTCAGGAGGAAAATGACATAGTGTAACTTGAAGGACCTCCCTGAAGGTTGGACCACGGGGAGGCCAGGGTGGAAGCAGAGCAGTCTGCAGGAGGATGTCACAGAGCTGGCAAGGACGCAGCTGGCTCCGCAGGAGGGGCAGGAATGGAGATGTGCAGATGTGTTCTGGAGTTAGAATGGACAGGACTTCTGGATGGATGGGATATGAAGAGTGAGGGCAAGCAGGAAGCAAGGAGAACCCCAGGGTGCTTGGCTTGAGCGGCCAAGGGGATGTTGGTGCCATTCACTGAGATGGGCAAGGCAGTGAGAAGTGGGTTAGGGGATGAAGTTGGACATTCTTCAGTCTCATGTCCACGCTAGGGACAAAGCTCCAGTGAGTGCTGAATCAGATCAATCAGCTTTGCTGTTATGTTAGAGTCTAGTCTGTGTGTGTTTTTCGAAGTCTGAACATGCCTTATGCTCCTCTATGTCCTTGGTGATTCCCATCAGACCCTTAAAGGAGTCCAGTCCCTCCTTCTTGTTTTGTGTGTGTGTGTGTGTGTTTTTCAGTGGCGCAATCTTGGCTCACTGCAACCTCCACCTCGTGGGCTCAAGCAGTTCTTCCACTTAGCTGGAACCACAGCATGCACCACCACACCTGGCTAATTTTTGTATTTTTTGAAGAGACTTGGTTTTGCCATGTTGCCTGGGCTGGTCTCTAACTCCTGGCCTCAAGCGATCTGCCTGCCTCGGGCTCCCAAAGTACGGGGATTACAGGCAGGCACCACCGCGCCCGGACTTCTTTTCTTACTAACACCACCTTCCCTGTCTTGGCAGTTGTAAAGGACCTGGCCAGAATGTGGATGTGACCAGGGCACACCCTGACTCCCAAGGGAGGCGGCGGCGGCCTGACCGGGGGGCCCGAGGAGGCCAGGTGTTTTACAACAGCGAGTATGGGGCACTGTTGGAGCCAAGCGAGGAGGACCACTGCTCCCCGTCTACCCACATGCCCTTCTTCACAGACAACAGCTACTAAGCAGCACTGGACAAGGCCCCCGCTCTGTGCTGCCCCTGGGCCCCAGCACTTGGGGGTTCAGGCCCGGTGGGGTGGGCAGAGGGCTGGAGGCCCAGGTTGAGAACTCATCTGGTTTCACTCTGGCCGCACGGGAGTGTCCTCTTCCCTCTCTGCAGGCTTCCCAGCTAGGAAGAGCAGAACGCCAGGCCCAAGGCTCCCGGAATTCTGTCACCATGCCTGTCCACGGCCACCCTCCAACCGCTCCAGCCCCTCCCCCTCAGATTCAGATGTCGTTTAGTTCAGCGTCCACAGGTGCTGGTCCTGGGGCTAGCACTTCCACGGGAATGTCTCTTTGATGATCTCCTTTCATTACAGTGCGTGGTGGCCTGGTCCCTATTTTCTGATGAGGAATCTGTAGGTCTGGGAGTCACACAGTGATGGAGGTTAAGGCAGACTGGAGCCGAGGTCTCCCAAACGCCCCATCCTCCACATGCACCAGCTGCTCTTACCCCTGGGGCTCGCTGGCCTCACCCACCCCTGCACAGTTGAAAGGAGGGGGCCATGTTTCCATCTCAGAGAAACAAAGGAGGGCCTGACCAAACAGCTAACTAGCCCCTGAGGCGGCCGCCTATATGACCGACCTGCAACAGAGAGGCAGCCCACACACCTGGGCCTGGGTGTTGAGGGCCATTTAGCAGGTCTTTCTCAACAGAACTTCCAAGACTGTTTTAGCTGCTGTGAAGAATTTGCTTTCCAAATTCAGCCTGGAAGGTGCCCAGGGACAGTCATACTGAATCTAGATGACTCTTGCCCCTGCCCCAGGTCAGGGCCAGCAGGGCAGACGCCGCCTCTGGAGAAGGCCTCCTGCTCTGCCCACCTGGCCCAGACTCCCAGGAACCTGGGTCTGGAGCTGCTGGTCTGGTTCTTCCCTTCAGGGCCTGGATCTGCCACCTGCAGTCCCTCCCAAGCTGTGAACCAGCTCCTGAGAGATGAGCACCATGGGATCCACACGGGAAGGCTTGGGGCTGGCACAAAGGACCACCCAGCATTGCCCTGTGCCACCCAGCACACAGTGGACGTTCTCTAGGCTCTGCTTTTGGCCTTTTCCTGGCCTGTGCCTGACATCACCCTGGTTGGTCGTGGCACCTTCCCAGGGGAGCAGCAGAGAGATCCCCTGAAGGCTAGAGCCATTCTGCTCAGGACCCCTATCCCAGCTCACACTGCCCACCCAGAGAGACCCTTGTCCCCGTTAGAACCACAGAGACTGACCACCACCCCGACCCTCCAAGCCCACCCCACAAGACGCTTGCAGGACAGGCGCCGCGCAGCGAGCAGGGGCTTGCTCGTCTGACCCTTCCCCCCACACCGTGCGCGTTTCTCCGGGATACGTTGAGTGCATGTATGACGTCATCCTCGTCGTCCCCGTGACCTCCCCCTTTCTCTGCACGTCGCCCGACGTGGGACTGGCATGTGAGCTCGAGGCTGTTCTCTGCAGAGGCTCCAGCCCGGCCCTGGTGCACACCTCTCTTCCCTTCTCTTCACTACCCACCCAAGCATGTACCGGGAAGAAAACCTGCTACTATGTCCTTGTAGACCATGTTCTCAGAAAAGATCGAAAATATTTAACAAGAGATAATAATAAATCTGATGCCAGTTTTTGAGTTATTCTGAATGGACTGTAAGTCAAGTTCCAGCGTCTCGTGAGATTTTGAGTTTAACCTTCCTCGGCGGCCCATCAGCCCCAGGAAGCCCGAGGAGGGCCCGCCGTTCCCAGGAACCGAGGCAAAGGGGCATGGTTTCCAGTGAGCGGGCGCGGAGGCAGCTGAGGGCGCGGGACGCCGAAGGCCCGCTCAGTTCCCAGCAGCCCGGACTGCGCGAGCGCCCTGCCCAGCTTCGGAGCCACGGCAGACGCGTTCCCTGAGGCCGGTAGTGTCCATAGAGCACCGCGGCCCTGCGGCCCCGCGGCCCCGCCTGCCCAGACACAAGTTGCCCAAGCCCCGGAGCTCAGCCCAGCGCGAGGCCGCCTCCGGTTCCCACGGCTGACCGCGCGCCGCCCTGCGCAGATGTCCGGACCCCCGCGGGTCCACGCAGGGCGCCAGGCCCGGAGGGGTGCCGGCAGAGGGGCGCAGAGTAGAGGGGTGCCGGGAGAGGGGCACGGAGGTTGTGGGGCGCACGAGCGAGGGCCCCTCGCTAATTCTGTAGCTGCCTGGACTTGGGCCAGCAAGGTGCGAGCTGGGACCGCGGCTTACGTTCTCCTGCCGGGAGAGTGCAGAGAGCCTGGCGCTCGCCCGTGCAGTTTGTGGGACTCTCCTCACTAGGAAGCAGCTGTCACGGTGGTGGCAGCAGGTTGGGGTAGGACACTGCCCCCCGGGACGGGGCCTTCCCCAGCAGGCTTTGGGGATGGGGTGGAGCTGGGGGCTCAGGAGAGAAAGTGGGCGGTGACTCACGGGCGGCGGCAGCCCAGTCTGAGGCCTGGATCCAGGAGGCAAGGGCCAGGAGGGGCTGGGGGCACAGTCCAAGGGAACCCCGCGGCAAGGAGAGCCCAGTGGACCCCATCAAAGGGCGGGGCCGGAGGTCGCTGCCCTAATGTGCAGGCTGGACCCCCAGGCTGCCCACCCTTTGGGCCTGCCCAACTCAGGCCTCCCCTGCCCTCTGGGGCTTACTCAGTGCCCGGGTGGCGATGCCACTGTGGCCAGCACGGTCCTCAAAGCAGTGAGGTGAAGCCTCACAGGAGGGCCCTGGGGATGACAGCAGCACTTGTGTCTGAGCCCAAATTAGTATCAGAGGTTTTTCACTGCTGGCTGCCAGCCTATCACTCCAAAGGCAACTCTCTAAAAAATGGGAGCTGAGAGATGGCAAAGAAAAATGAGGTCCTGGTGACATCCTTTGAGCCTGTATCAGCACCTGCTCCCACTCCCCAGGCAGGGCCCTGTGGGTAGGAGGGCCCTGGACAGGTAACGGGCAAAAGGAAGTGGTTGAGAGCCAGATCAATATTGACCCAGGGGACGGTGCCACAAAGGGGGCTCAGGATGCACTCACAACACTGCCTAGCACCCCAGGGCCCATGGGGCCTCACAGCTTGGAAGGAGGAAGGAGGCTGAGGAGGGGGTGCTGGCAGGGATTCATGAAGCGACCCTGGGCAGGGCTCCACACCTCTGTGTACCTGGCGGGTGAGCCAAGGTGCCTGGGAGAGCCCAGCAGCACTCCTTGCTCTGGCCCCACCTGCCGGAACTTGCTGCACCCCAGCCTGCTCCCCACCAAACCACTTCCCACTGGCACAAGTGAAAGCCCAGAGGCCCTGCTGGGACAGCCTGTCTCCGCCGGCAGCAGAGCCCAGGCAGCCTGCCTATCCTTGTGGGGCTGCTCAGGGCAGCATGGAGGGGGTTCTGCTGCTGGCTGCTGTGGTGGCCCTGGACAGGAGGACTTCCCCAGGAGGGGACTTGGACATTTTGATGGCTGGGCGGGGGTGTGGGGGGCGAGACCAGGCTATGGCCAGGAGCCCTCACAGGTCCCTTGAAAAAGGGCCCCAGGACCCAGGACCATCAGAAAACACAGGGTGCCAGCTGACGCCACCAGGGCTGCCCATCGGTCCCCACCTTCAGGTGGGGAAGTTTACTCAGAGAATTAAGGAAGGGGCCCTCGAGCCAGGGTCCAGCACCTGTGGGCATTGGCTCCAGACATAGAAGAGCAGTTTCTACCGGAACAGCACCACAGACTCCTCCCAAAGCCCAAAATCCTCACAGCATGGAGGGCTAACCTAACCAAGGCCCAGCCACAGGAACACCATGTGATAGCCAGCTGTCCCACGAGAGCAGAGGTGGGCACGGAGGGGCCCCAGAAAACTCCAGTGATGAACAGTCACCAAAATGCCTGCTCTGGGTGGGGCTGGGCGCACTGCCCAGGTGATCACATTGGAGAGGCATGGGTGTCTGGAGTTCAACCCAGTTTGCTTAATAATTTATGTACTCAAGGTATTAGGAAGAGAGGACACCAGAGAAAGAGGGGGTGTCAAGGAGGAGACATCACAGAGAGTGGGGCATCAGAGAGAGAGAGTGGACATCAGAGAGAGAGAGAGGAGGGGCATCAGAGAGGGGGGTATCACAGAGAGTGGGGCATCAGAGAAAGAGGGGGCATGAGAGAGGGGGCATCAGAGAGAGAGGGGGGGCAGCAGAGAGAGAGAGGGGGCAGCAGACAGAGGGGGGCATCAGAAAGAGAGGGGGCATCAGAGAGAGAGGGCATCAGAGAGAGAGAGGGGGCATCAGAGACAGAGGGGGGCATCAGAGACAGAGGGGACATCAGAGAGATGAGGGGGCATCAGAGAGATGAGGGGGCATCAGAGTGGGTGTCTGCCACCTGGACAGCCCTCCGTAGGTGTCTGAGGAAGTACTGCCTAAGTGCGGGCTGGACGGAGGCTCCCCTGGCAGGAGCACCCAGGGGCTGAGCCCCAAGGCCCTGAGGTCCTTCCATAGGCCCCAGATTCAATATCTGGCCCTTTCCCTAGAGCCACAAAGTGTTTGTTTACCTTCCAGCTCTTCCTGCATTCCATGGGAGTGGGCAAGGTGTGCATGTTTGTTTTGGTCTAAAAGATGCCCTGCAAACATCGCGCAGGACAGGCTGTCATCTGCAGACAGTTCCAAGTGTTTTCTCAGTGTTACAGCCGACCTGCACCAGCAGGGACTGCGGGCAGGAGTGGCAGGGGAGTCCCAGGCTGATGTAAGGGTGCTGCCCCCCTGCCCCTGTCCCATGCCAGGCGGACTCTGACACCCACCCTGGAAGCCTCACCTGGCCCACAAGGGGCAGGGCAGCACTTGGAGGGCATGACAGGCCCCAAATCCTGGAACCTTGGAACGTTAGGCTCAGCAGAGACAGTCTTGGCAGCCCGACTGGGGCATCACTGTGAAATGAGGGGACTGTCCTGGATTATCCAACTGAGCCCTAAATGCAACAACACACACACTCTTAAGAAAGCAGCAGAGGTTTCACTCACCCAACCACACTCACACACATTCACATACACACATACACAGCTGCACCTACACTCACTGCTGCACTCTCCCTCACACAGACTCACTCAGACTCACATCATTCACACACACACACCTGCACACATTTAAACCTCAAGCACACCCACAAGCACACCCACACGCACTCTCCTTCACACACACACTCATGCTCATTCACTGTCCCTCACACACACCCACACACACTCAACTCTGCTTCACACTCAACTCTGCTTCACACACACTCACTTGCACACACATTCAAAATACACACACACACACACACACACAGAAGAGGAGGCCATGTGACCAGGGAGGCAGAGACTGGAGTGTTACAGCCACCAGCCAAGGGGCCCTGGCAGCCCCCATAAGCAGGGAGAGGCCAGGAGTGGACAAGGTCCTCCAGCCTCTGGAGGAAGAGCGGCCCCACCAAGGCCTCACCTTCACCCCCGTGATACTGCACTTCTGGGCTCCAGAACTGTGAGCAGAATAAATGTTTTGTTTTCAGCCACCAGGTATGTGGTGACTTGTCACAGCAGCCTCAGGACATGAATACAGAGGCAGCCACTGACCCAGCTGTGCAGGTCTGGGTGCAGGCCAGACCCTCGGCCTCCCTGATCCCCAACTACTGCAGAGGCTTTGCCTCCAGAGCCAGCGTGGGGTGAAGGGCTGGGCCAGCGTGGGAGAGTCCTGGTTTGACTTGACTGTGGCAGCTTGGGAGAGGAGAGCGCATCCTTTGGCCCTGTCAGTGGTGAAACAGGGACACCATGACACACTTCTCTGGGGAACTGGGGGATGTATTTTTGGAATCTGAAATCTTGGGGTACATGGGAATTGAGGGCCTGTCACCGCCCTGCAGGCTTGTGGGAGATGGGAACAGATTCACCCAAAGCACCATGAACCTGAAGGTGGAGGGAGGTTATTTTAAAGACAAAGAATCCCTGGAGGTGGGTGCAAGGGGCCACGGGAATGGCCAGGATCCCAGGTGCTGCTGGGGACCCACAGGTCACCACCTCCGCCTCCTCCTGTCCTCTGCATCATCTGGTCTTTCCCCGAAGTGTTATCTGGTCCCCGGGCTGCATGGGGGAAGGTGGCCCCGAAGTCAGCTCCCAAGATGTGCCCACTGTGATTGCTTGGGCCAAGGCTGCCAGATCCTGCTCAGGAGAAGAACAAGCATCATGAGGACGTGGAGACACTGGGGCCCTTGTGCATTGCTGCTGAGAAGGCAGGGTGGTCCCGCCGCTGTGGGAGAGATGGCAGATCCTCACCAAATGACACATGCAAGTACCACAGGCTACAGGCGTTCTAGCTCTGAGGAGCCACCCAAAAGAGCCAGCGGCAGGGTCTCAAAGAGGCATTTGTACATCTGCGTTCATAGCCACATTACTCACAGCAGTTAAAACATGCAAGCGCCCATGTGTCCATCCACAGGTGAAATGAATGGGTGAAGAAAATGTGGCAAGCCATGCAATGGAGTAGTATCCTACCCTAAAAAGGAAGGAAACTCTGCAGGCATGAATGAACCTTGAGGATATCACGCTAAGTGAAATAAGCCAGACACAAAAGACAAATACTGCATGACTCCACTCATATGAGGTGCCGGGAGTTGCGAAATTCAGAGACAGTAAGTAGAATGGTGGTGCCAGGGGCTGGGGGAGGGGAGGAGGGAGTTGTTTAATGGGCTCAGCATTTCACTTTGTTTGTTTGTTTGAGATGCAGTCTTGCTCTTGTTGCCCAGGCTGGAGTGCAGTGGCGCGATCTGGGCTCACTGCAACCTCTGCCTCTCGGGTTCAAGCAATTCTCCTGCCTCAGCCTCCTGAATAGCTGGGACTACAGGCACACGCCACCACGCCCAGCTAATTTTTTATATTTTTAGTAGAGATGGGGGAAGTTTCACCATGTTGGTCAGGCTGGTCTTAAACTCCTGACTTCCTGATCCACCTTTCTCAGCCTCCCAAAGTGCTGGGATTACAGGCGTGAGCCACCGTGCCCGGATGAGTTTCAGTTTTCTCAGAGGCAAAGAGTTCTGGAAATGGATTGTGATGATGTTTGCACAACATTTTGAATATACTTAATGCCAGTGGACTGTACCCTTAAAATGGTGAAGATGGGCCGAGTGTAGTGGCTCACACCTGTAATCCCAGCATCTTGGGAGTCTGGAGCGGGAGGATTGCTTGAGGCCAGGATTTTGAGACCAGCTTGGCCAACATAGGGAGACCCCATCTCTACAAAAAATAAAAATAAATCAAGCCAGGCATGGTGGCTCACACCTATAATCTCAGCACTTTGGTAGGCTAAGGCAAGAGGATCGCTGGAGCCTAGCAGTTCAAGACCAGCTTGGGCAGCATAGTGAGACTTTGTCTCTACAAAAAATAAACAAAATTAGCTGGACGTAGTGGTGCACACCTGTAGCCCCCAGCTGCTTGGGAGGCTCAGGTGAGAGAACTGCTTGAGCCCAGGAGGTAGAGGCTTCAGTGAACCAAGATCATGTCACGGCACTCCAGCCTGGGCGACAGAGTGAGACTCTGTCTGAAAAAACAAACAAACAAACACAATCAAAATTCGCTGAGCGTGGTGACTCACACCTCCAGTCCCAGCTACTCGGGAGTCTGAGGTGGGAGGATTGCTTGAGCTCAGGAGTTCAAGACCAGCCCGGGCAGCAGAGTAAGGCAGTGTCTTTACTACACCAAAAAATTAATTAATTTAAAAATGTTTTTAAAAAGAAAATGTATTTCCCATTAAAATTACTTCCATGATGACCAACAGAACACAACACAACCAAACTCCAGATTTGTCATGCAAAAATCTCTCAAAGAAAATAGTCAAGGAAGAGTGTAAGTGAACAGAAACAGTGCGAATGCGTGCACCTGGTCATGACACTTAGCAAGCCACAGCTGTCTCCAGGTCGGGAGGAGGGCGCAGTAGCTGCGGGCAGCTGAAGGCTAAGACATGCTATCAGCCATGGCAAAGGAATTCCAGGACATTGCCTGAAGAGTCAGGTCCTCCCACCCAGGAGCCTGTTTCCTGCCGATGACAGCTAGACTTTACAAAAGAAAAGGGAGGCTTTGCAGCAACCAATGCTGAGATCAGCCATGAACCAAGAAGTCAGTCACTCAATGCTAGATGCTTGGGGTCAAGAAATAGAGGAAAGAAAAGGACTAAAAGCAAATTAATTTATGTATCATTTGCAAAAGTTTTCAAAATATGTTTTGCTCTCCATCTGTCGTACTTCTGCAGGTGACAGAGGAGTGAAGATATTTAGAGAAACTCTGAAACAAACCAGGCCCATCCACTGGCGTAGAGGCTAATTTCAAAGACAGAAATAACGTCCCAGTTCTTTAGGTTTGCATTATGGCTGCCTATGGCCCAGCCAGGGAGGTGGCCATGAGTGAGACCTCATCGTCTCTGCTGCCTCCACCTTGGCTTCCCTGGGCTCAGAAGGCGCCATGAGGACCCATATTGCCTGACATTGCCACGGTCTGGGATCAGAGGCAGGGACCACGGACCTGCTGCCGCCTCCGAGGCAGGACCTGGACGGAACCAGCCTCTGCTCTGGCGCAAGGAAGCCTCCTCCACACCTGGGCCCAGCCTTGCAGTGAGGCCCATGGGGTCAGACTGCAAAGCAAAGATGCGGGCCGGGGTGGGCCTCGCAGAGACAAAAGGCCAGCCCTGCCTGCTCTCAGAAGGCCCAGCCCCGGGCCAGAGCCCCTGCCAAGAGGAAGTCCTTGAGGCCCGGGCGGGGAAGGGGGCACCGGCTTCCCAGGGCCCCCCGGCCGCAGCAGGAAGTTGACCAGGGATTGGCCGTGAGCGGTGCAGGCAGGGCTACTCGAGAGCGTGGGCGAGGCGGGCCAGGGAGGGGTGAGGACCAGGTATATGAAGCCTCATGGTCAGGCTCCGGCAGCCGCAGGCCCCCAGCACGCCCCAGCCCCTGCGCCATGAAGCTTGCTGCCGCCCTCCTGGGGCTCTGCGTCGCCCTGTCCTGCAGCTCCGGTGAGTGCCCTGGGCTCCAGATCTGCAAGGTGGAACTCGGCGCCCGCTGCACCCCAGCCCCCGCCCGCGCAGGTCCTGGACCCCAAGGTCCTTGCAGCTTTGCCTGGCCTGGCGCTCTGAGGGCTCCTCCCCCGGCTGCCCTTCCCAGGGCCTCGCGCCTGCACTTCCCGTGCCTGCAGCCCTCGGCCTCCCAACTCTTAGGGTTCTTTCCAGCCTCAGGCCAGGACAGGGGTCACCCCTGGCCTGGGGACAGCCGTCTGTCCTCTGGCGGCAGTTCCTTTATCCTGCAAGGAGCAGCGCGAGTGTCCCCTCCTCTGGAGGCCTGCCCTGGAGACTGCACAGAGTTCACCTGTCCTTCTGCCACCCCCAGGCCACCCCGGTGTCCCTGCAGCGTCTCCTCACGGGGCTGCCCTTCCAGACCCGCCTGTGTCCCCGGGACTTGCACCCGGCAGGCCTCAGCACAGGAGGGAGAAGGCGGTCAGGGAGCCGGGCTGTGCGTGAGGGTTCCCTGGCACCTCCCGCGGGAGCGCGTCCTAGGCCGGCCTCCTGGGGACCCCTGCGCACAGGCGGTGACCGCTCCCGGTTTGCTTGCAGCTGCTGCTTTCTTAGTGGGCTCGGCCAAGCAGGTGGCCCAGCCTGTCGCTGCGCTGGAGTCGGCGGCGGAGGCCGCGGCCGGGACCCTGGCCAATCCACTCGGCACCCTCAACCCGCTGAAGCTCCTGCTGACCGCCATGGGCATCCCCGTGAACCACCTCATAGAGGGCTCCCAGAAGTGTGTGGCTGAACTGGGCCCCGAGGCCATAGGGGCCGTGAGCGCCCTGAAGGCCCTGCTGGTAACGCGGGTACCCCGGGTGCCCTCCGTGTGCGGGCGTCCCTTCCCTGCAAGGCAGAAAATTGCACCGGAGGTGTCCCGGGCCTACATCAGGGCTGTTTCCCGTCCTGCTCCTCCAAGTGCTGTCCCCGGGAAAAGTCTGGGTCTTCCGGTGGGAAATGGGTGAGGAGCATCCGAGCTGCAGGGGCGGGGAAGGCAGAGGTGGCCGGCGCGGGTGCGCGTCTCCCGAGGCGCGAGGGGAACCGCCGGCGCCCGCTCCAGACAGAACCCGCCGCTGCCGCGCCCTCGCCTGAGTTCTTGGTGGCAGGGCAGGGGGCACTCAAGCGCGACTTCTGCTTTCCAGGGCGCCTTGACAATGTTTGGCTGAGCCGAGACTGGAGTAGCCTCACCTGAGGATAAGACGCTGCCCACCCGCGAGGGCTGAAAACCCCCACCGCTGGGAGGACAGTCCATCCCCTTCCCCTGCTTCTTTCAATAAACGTGGTTAAGAGCAGTTTGAGCCTGATATTTTCTCACCCAAATGCTGATTCCTGTGGGGGGCCGAAAGTGCCAAGTCCCAGATTTTGTGAGGGCTGAGTGAGAGGGAGGGAGGGTACAAGAGTCTGCAGGTGGCATACAGCCAGCAGTGAAAGGTGACAGAAATGGGGCCAGAAATGAGGCAAATCGGATTTGGAAACAAAACTGGCAGGTCTTTCTTCCTGTTGTGCTCTGTAATTGTTTATGAAGCATGAAAATTATCTCCTCCTTGAAGACTGGTGAGAATGCAAACGCACCAAAGACCTTTGTTACTAAAATTTGAAAGTTTTTATTTTTTCTCTCTTTACTTGTAGATTTCTTCCTCGGAATGAGGAAGGATTGAGGGCTGCAGGAAATCCACTGATGGGCTTGTTTTCCCTGTGGTCTCTTCTGGTTTCATTCAAATAACCTAGTGACTTTGATTCCTTCTACTCTACCCGAGAGACCACCATTTCTGGACTTATCCTAGTGTTGATGGGAAGGTGCCCAGGGAACTCAGACATCGATGTCCATTTCAGGGGAAGCCTCCCAGGACTTCCTTGCTGGGATAAATAACTGTACTTCAGGTGGCTTGAGCAGGGCTTCCCCCCATCGTGACTATCCACAAAAGATTTTAAAAATTTTTTGGCTGGGCGCAATGGCGCACGCCTGTAATTTTAGCACTTTGGGAAGCTGAGGCAGGCAGATCACTTGAGTCCAGGAGTTTGAAACCAGCCTGGACAACACAAGGAAACACCGTGTCTATAAAAATATAAAAATTAGCCGGGCATGGTGGTGTGTGCCTGTAATCCCAGCTACTGGGGAGGCTGAGGTAGGAGGATCACTTGACCAAGAGAGGTGGAGGCTGCAGTGAGTCATGACTGCACCGCTGCACTCCAGCCTGGTCAGCAGAGAGATACCCCATCTCAAAATACATAAATAATAGAATAAAAATTTTAGCCACTTTGACGAGTTCACTGTCAAACCACAAGGAAGAAGCCACCTGGATCCAGATTCCATTAAATCTTATCATCAACACATTGCCCCCAAGGTAATGAAGGGTTGTGAATCTTCATGGGGAGGGGAAGGCTTTGGTCTGGACAATAGTGAGCCAAGAGTGAGAACCATAAGGTTATGGGGACACAGACCCCAACATGAGCCCAGGCTTACCTCCCCCAGTACTACACATCCAGGCTTTTTGCAGGCTGTCTGCTAACAATTCCTTAACTAACTAGATTAAAACATCCAGGTAAATCATTATAGGAGCATGGTAGGCTACAGCAGGAACTGTAGAACTGTTGGAACTGATGGTGGGTGGGCTGTGGTGCTAGACCAAGGACTCTATCCCGAGATGGCCCTGCTGCCCTCCACCCCTGCAATTTCCCCAGGAAAACAATGGGGGAAAGCAAAGTGCTTAGTAGAAAACGGGAACTGTGAACGTCGTTAAGTTCCAAGACCAGCTGCAATGGTTAGTTTCCTTCCTCCTGTAGATTCCTGGAAGACAGACCAACATAATCCTGGAGGTGCTGAACATACTGTTCTGCAGTGAGCAGGTATATGCAGACCTGCCCCCAAAGACCAAGGGAGCTAAGGGGCCGAAGAAAGAGTCTGACAAATCCAGTTTCTCACAAAGAAACATTTAATAGGGACTTAGAAACAAAAGCCATGTCTCAGGTGGCCTCAAGGCGGTGCATCCCCACACCATTAACTCCCAGACCCAGGGTCTGTAGTACATCAGAGGGAAAAGGTATACATGCTTCAACAAGGATGTATAAGACAACTGAAGTTGACCTCTCAGGGCAAGGCAAGAATGTCATGCCCAAAGTGCTGGGACTACAGTTATGACCCATGGTGCCCAGCCCAAGAATAAAAGGTTTTAAAATGGTTACTATTTTTAACATATTTTATGTTGCCAGAAAAGACCAAATACAAATTCTTTAAAGCAACCTCTAAAAATTGAAATTAGGAAAAGCAGTAAACTTACCTTGGTTTCTAATAGTGGCATAACCACCAAGGAGCTAGTCTAAGTAATGTAAAAATGTAGGAACTTAATTCTACACCCTGGGATGGGTCCACCCTAAGGACAAGAGAAACTGTGAAAACAATTTTAAACTTCTCTCATTGGTGGTATTGCTATACTGAGGGCTATCTGTGCATATTCTGTGATAAGTCAGATGTGTAATTATGTTAGTGTCATTAAAGTCAGATTTCTGCCAAGTTAAAAGAAGATGCTGATGACCAGGCACAGTGGCTCACGCCCATAATCCCAGCACTTTGGGAGGCCAAGGCGGGCAGATCACCTGAGGTCAGGAGTTTGAGACCAGCCTGACCAACATGGGGAAATCCCGTCTCTACAAAAATACAAAATTAGCTGAGCATGGTGGCTCACACCTGTAATCCCAGCTACTCAGGAGGCTGAGGCAGGAGAATCGCTTGATCCTGGGAGGCGGAGGTTGTGGTGAGCCGAGATAACACCATTGCACTCTAGCCTGGGCAATAAGAGTTAAACTCTGTCTCAAAAAAAAAAAAAAAAAAAAAAAAGCTGATGATCTAAGATTAAATAAAACCTTAGAGTTGCTCAAGATCACACCTGGAAGTACAATTGTAAATACTGGATTTATTTTTTTAGAGATGGAGTCTCACTCTGTCACCCAGGCTGGAGTATAGTGACACGATCACAGTTCACTGCAGCCTTGAACTCCCGGGCTCAGGCAATCTTCTCACCTCAGCCTCTCAAGAAGCTGGTATTATAGGTGTGAGCCACTATACCCAGCTTTTTCTTTTTTTTTTAATTTATGACTGACAGGGTGGCTCATGCCTGTAATCCCAGCACTTTGGGAAGTCAAGGCAGGAGGATCCCTTGAGCCCAGGAGTTCGAGACCACACTGGGCAACAAGGTAAAACTTTGTCTCTACAGAAAATTTTAAAGATTAGCTGGGTGTGGTGGCACACACCTGTAGTCCCAGATACTTGGGAAGCTTAGGTGGGTCACTCGCCCAGAGGGTGGAGGCTGCAGTGTGCTGTGATTGTGCCACTGCATGCTAACGTGGGTGACAGACAGAGACTCCTTCTGTGGGTGGCAAAGCAAGATCCCGTCTCAAAAAACAAACAATCCAAAAACCAACATTAACAGGAGTTTGGAAGAAGTTGATTCCAAACTAGTGGATAACAGGGGATCAAGGCTTCAGGAAGCAACTGCAGATATGGTAGAAATAACAAGAGAACTTAAATTTGAAGTGAAGCCTGCCTGAAGATGTGATTCATTTGCTGCAACCTCATGATAAAACTTTAACAGATGAGGAGTTACTTCTTACGATGAGCAAAGAAAGTGGTTTATTGAGTTGGAATCTACTCCTGGTGAAGAGGCAGTGAACCTCACTTAAATGACCACATAGGATGTAGTTTTAGAAGACTATATAAACTTAGTTGATAAAGCAGCAGCTGATTTTGAGGGAATTGACTCCAATTTTGAAAGAAGTTCTACTGTGGGTAAAATTCTATCAAACAGCATTGCACGCAACATACAGAGAAATCTTTTGTGAAAGGAAGAGTCAATCAATGCTGCAAACTTCCTTGTCTTAAGAAATTGCCAGAGCCACCCCAACTCTGTGCAACCACCACCCCAATCAGTCAGCAGCCATCGACACTGAGATAAGATCCTCCAGCAAAAAGATGATGACCCACTGAAGGCTCAGATGATCATTAGCATTTTTAAGCAATAAAGCATCTTAAAATTAAGGCATGTTCCTTAAGACATAATGCTATTGCATACTTAATAGACTACAGTGTCATGTAAACATAATTTGTCCATGCACTGAGAAACCGAAAAATTCACCGCTTGCTTTACTGCAGTGGTCTGAAACAAAGCTCACAATATCTCCAAGGTATGCCTGAATTCAGCTATCCCAGCACTATTCATTGAAGATGCTATACGTTCCCCTATTGAGATGTCTTGGCACATTTGTCACAAATCAACTGGCCAGAAATACAAGGGTTTATTTCTTGGGCTCTCAATTCAATTCTATTGACCAATATACTATCTTATGCTAGAACCACACTGTCTTGATTACTGTAGCTTTGTAATAAGTTTTCATATCATTTAAGTCCTCCAACTTTGACCCTTTTCAAGACTATTTGGCTATTTTGGGGGTCCCTTGGATTTCCATATGATTTTAAAGATTAGACTGTCAATTTCTGCAACAAACAAAAAGTCGGCTGGGATTCTGATAGAGACTGCATTGAATCTGTAGATCAATTTAGGGAGTATTGCCATCTTAATATTATCCTTCAACCCAAGAACATGAATTGCTTGCTTTCTTGCGGGGAAAGCCTTTCATCATTAAGTATGATATTAACTGTAGGTTCTTTGTAAATGCCCCTTATCAGGTTGAGGAAGTTCTCGTGTTTTTGTTTTTGAATAGAGAGTAAGTTTTGTCAAATGACCCTATGCTTTTGTTCTTTATTCTACTGATACAATGCATTATGTTAATTGGATAAATCCCACTTGGTCAAGGTGCAAAATCCTTTTTTATATATTGCTGAATCCTATGTTGCTAGTATACTTTTGAGGATTTTTGGATCTACATTTAAAAGTGGTATGTAGTTTTTAGTTTTTGTTGTTGTTGTTGAGATACCTTTGTCCAGTTTTGATATCAGGGTAATACTGAACTCATAGAATGAGTTAAAAAGTGTTCCCTCTTTTACGTTTTGAATTTTTTGAGGAGGAATTGGTATCAACTTAAATATTTGGTAGGATTCTCCAGTGAAGCCATCAGGGCCTAAGCTTTTCATTTTGTAGTTTTCTTAAAATTACTAATCCAATCTCTTTATTGTTGTACATCTACTTAGATTTTCCATTTCTTCTTGAGTCAGTTTTGGTAGTGTCTTTCTAGGAATTACCCATTTCATCTACACTATCTAATTTATTGGCATACAATTGCCCACAGCATTGCATAATAATCCTTTTTATTCTATAAAGGTTGGTAGTAATGTTTCCCTTTCATTCCTAATTTTAGTAATTCAAGCAGTTTTTTATGCTCAGTCTACTTAAAGGCTCATCAATTTTGTTGATCTTTCCAAAGAATCAGTCTTTGATTCTGATCTTCTCTACTGTTTTTCTATTCTCTTCATGATTTTCTGCTCTAGTTCTAACTTCCTTCTTTCTGCTTGCTTTGGGTTTATTGTTTTCCAGCGTCTTAAGGTGAAACAGATTTAAGCTTTTTTTTTTTTGGAGAGAGTCTTGCTGTGTCTCAAAAGATGAGGCTGGAGTGCAGTTGTGTGATGTCAGCTCACTGCAACTTCTGCCTCCTGGGTTCAAGTGATTCTCCTGCCTCAGCCTCTCCAGTAGCTAGGATTACAGGCATGCACCACCACACTAGGCTAAGTTTTGTATTTTTAGTAGAGACCGGGTTTCACCATGTTGGCCAGGATGGTCTCGATCTCTTGACCTCGTGATCCACCTGCCTTGTCCTACCAAAGTGCTGGGATTCAGCATGAGCCACCGTGCCCAGCCCAGTTGGTGTTAAGTTTCCTATCACCTTATCGATTTCTGCCTAGTTGTTCTATTGAGAAAGGTACTGAAATTTCTAACTGTTACTGCTGAATTGTCAATTTCTCCCTTCCATTCTGTCAGCTTTGCTTCCTGTAGTTTGGGGCTTTGTTGTTTAGTGTTGCTTAACATTATAAGATATCCTTCTTTATATCTAGGAACTTTGTTTTTGTTTTCTAGTCTATTTTGTCAGGTATTAGTAGAGCCCCAATTTATTTTTTATTTTTTGAGACAGAGTCTCACTCTGTCAGCCAGGCTGGAGTACAGTGGCACGATCCTGGCTCACCACAACGTCCACCTCTCGGGTTTGAGCGATTCTCCTGCCTCAGCCTCCCAAGTAGCTGGGATTACAGGTGCACACCACCATGTCCGGCTAATTTTGTATTTTTAGTAGAGACAGGGTTTCACCTGTTGGCCAGGCTGGTCTCAAACTCCTGACATCAGGTAATCCTCCCACCTCAGCCTCCCAAAGTGCTGGGATTACAGGCGTGAGCCACCACACCCAGGATAGCCCCAATTTTTATAGTTCCTGTTTGCATGACATCTTCTTCCATCCTTGTACTCTCAGCCTATCTGTAACCTTTATAACTAAAGTGCATCTCCTATAAATAGCATATAGCTGAACCTTATTTTCTTCAGTCTCATTTCTTTTGGTTGGATTGTTTAATCCACTCATGTAATGTTACCGACACTGGCTTATGTGTGTTACTTTTTGTTTTCTGCCTCATCTTTGTTCCTCCTTTACCACCTTCCTAAAATATAGTGTTGAAAAAAATAGATTCACATACCAAAGTTGTACCAGATATACTTGTTTTCTCATAACTGAATCAATCCCCAAAATCATTAAAAAAATTTTTGGATCTAGACAACAAACGTGGTTTTCGGTTTTAGAGGAATCTATTGGACTTTGTAGCAAAAGTATTTGTTTCTAAGTACTCATGAATTCTTGCGTTTACTCTAGAACAGAAACATCAAATTCAAAGGAGTAATGCACAATTTGAAAAACTCCTCTATTTTTTTTCAGACAAGGTCTCCCTATATTGCTCAGGCTGGTCTTAAAACTTCCAACCTCAATCCTTCTGCCTTGGCCTTCCCGAGTGCTGGGATTACAGATGTGAGCCACCACACCTGGCAGCTACTCTAAACTTGTCAATGTGTCAACAGTGTTCAAATTTTACTTGTAGTTTTTGCGACTTATAAAATGTTGATTACAATTAAACTTTTAAATGTTAGAAAATGTGTCAAATCCATATTCTTCATTTGTATTATAAAGTGACCATTTCAACGTAAATTCTTAGACCTGTCTGTGAACATTACAAAGCAGCTTTTCCTTTCCTTGGAGCTTCAACTTTGGGTCATTAATATTCAGTGTGATATTGGTGAGAAAATGTGTACTATATACTGACATTTTTTGCTTTAGATTATTGCATCTATGGTAGCATTCCTTCTGCTGCAAAAGAATCTTAAATTGGAATCAACAGAATGAATCATTAAAACTCCTTCACAATTCAGCAAATAATCTTAGTTAAGACTACAAGATCTTTAAACTGTCTTCTATCTTTGAATGGTTCATAAACTGGTGGTAATTAGTTGACCTGAACCTATATACTGGACAATTTTTAATAACTGTGTCCATGACATCTTTTGAAAAATGTTTCAGAAAACTGAACACAACTGTTTTTAATAAGCACCATATGGTGCAACAAAAAGGGACTCCATCTCAGATTTTTGACCTCACACAGCTGGAGCACTAACTGTAGTGAAAAACTTTTTTTTTTTTTTCATATCTAGCTGAAGTTCTTTGGCAGATGGAAAAGATGCAAAAATATCTATGCCGCAAGTGTGATTTTTTTCAGGCTAACAATGCACATTTCTGTGTAAATCTGGAAATCTTTTAAGAAATTATTTAAAAAGTATTAACTGGGCAGTGTGTTTTATGCTGTACACTCATCTAAAGTAAATAAGTACTTGGCAAGGCTCGGTGGCTCATGCCTGTAATCCCAGCACTTTGGGAGGCTGAAGTGGGCAGATCACAAGGTCAAGAGATCGAGACCACCCTGGCCAACAAGGTGAAACCTCGTCTCTACTAAAAATACAAAAACTAGTCAGGTGTGGTGGTGTGTGCCTGTAGTTCCAGCTACTCAGGAGACTGAGGCAGGAGAATGGCTTGAACCAGAGAGGCGGAGGTTGCAGTGAGCCGAGACTGTGCCACTGCACTCCAGGCTGGGCAACAGAGTCCAACTCTGTCTCCAAAAAAAAAAAAGTATGGATGCAGCGGCTCACACCTGTAATCCTCGCACTTTGGGAAGCCAAGGCGGGTGGATCGCAAGGTCAGGAGATCAAAACCATCCTAAACACGGTGAAACCCCGTCTCCACTAAAAATACAAAAAATTAGCCGGGCATGGTGGCACGCGCCTGTAGTCCCAACTACTCGGGAGCCTGAGGCCGGAGAATCACTTGAACCCAGGAGGCAGAGATTGCAGTGAGCCGAGATCACACCACTGCACACCAGCCTTGGTGACAGAGTAAGACTACGTCTCAAAAAAAAAAAAAAAAAAAAAAAAAGAGTACCCCTTTTCACCTCCCTGTGGAAGAAGGTAAACCCTTTTATAACATAACTGGCTAAATCTATATGCTCGAATCCTATTATAAATTGTCTTACTTTCTGTTGGACATTTCAATGACTAATTTCATTTATTTTTATCCATCAAGGGGAATCATTAGATTCAGTATGTAATTGTATTTTTTTTACACAAAAATAGAATTTTTTTCTTTGCTCTGGTAAGGCAAACTGCAACTGTCATTCGTCCTGAAATTTGTGATACAACTAGTTTGTGATAGACCTAGTACAGTAGCTGGAATTAGCCCCGCATTTCCGCAGTTCTGTATCAGAACCGATTTTAAATTTAATAAGTTGTCTATATTTTTTAAACTAGAAAAATATGAACATACATCTCACTTTGCTAATTAGGACTTACAAAGGCACAGTAACTCTGTCTGCATAGAACATTCAATAAACAGATTATGTTACTTTGGTTAGCAGTAAAATGCTGTTAGGATGAATTCTTTGGTATCATCTGGCAACATGTTTATGTATAACACGAGCAATGCAGCAGTTCTCTATCTTACACAATGCAACAATTAAATGTGATCCCATAAAAATCTTTTGCTTAACAAAAAATAAATTTTTACAGTACCAGTCCCTACAGCCACATTTCAAATGCTCAAAAGCCACACATGGCTAGAAGCCACCATACTGAACAACAGAGTTGTTGCATGAGGGGAGCTTCGCAGAGCTGAGAATTCTTGGATCACTCCCTTTATTGATAAATATGTTGCTCTACTTACCTATCTTTGAATGCTTAGTCTTACCAGCAATTTTGGAAAGGCAGTCTTTTTACACTTAAACTATTTTATTAATACAAAAAGCCAAAGGGAAATAGGCTCAAAGAATTAATGTAGCATCAAATGCTACCTTTTATCATTTTCTGGAATTACTAAGCCGTTTAGCAGGGGCACACTGGATTTCTCTTGCAGACTACAATCTGAATGAATGATAATGGGGAATGAAGTAAAATCCAACTTGAGAAACAAGATTCTTCAACTAAATACTTTTGTCAGATGAGTAAAGAAAAAATGAGGGCCTTGGTGGCAGATAGATCTTGGGTCAGGGTTTACATAAAACAATGACTGGACAAAACTCATTTATCTGTCTTTTCATCCACATGTGAGGCAGAAATTGAGGTTATTACTTCCCTTTCCTAAACATTTCAAATTCCCTTTCCTTCCTAGGCTTACTGCTCTGCAAGCCCTCCTCAGCTTAGCTGTCAACTGGACCACGCCGGAAGCCAGCTAACTAGTCTGAAACCAAGTATTCGTCGTACCCTTTTCATGCATCCTGCACAGCCTTGCTACAGCAACCTTTTCAGTGGACAAGTTTCTTCCTCCACACCTATTACATCTTCAGCACCCACTGCACTAGATTTATGGTCAACGAACAACTGGAAGTCAAGGATTATGCCTGTAAATCTCTATTGACAATCTAAGCACAGAGTACAACAATTGTAAATCTCTCAATTTTAAGTAAACTTAGGCAACTTACTAGTGGGTAGCTCTGTAAGCCCAGCAGCTCAGATTCACTTTGCTGGTAAGCTGGGAGGTATCCAGCAATTAAAGCTCTTGAGGCCTGCCTCAGGTTGTACTGATAGAGCAAGCAAAGTTTCTTGCAACAGGCCCAAACTCATTTAATAGCTTTTGGGTACAGTGATTTAAAGTTTGTGATTCAAAGAAAATCAGAAAACTGACATCTCCTTATTTGATTAAAAACATTAAATGTGCTGAAACTGTAAAAAGTGGTTTTCAAACTACTTTGCAATCCAGCAGTCCTCCCAACCCCGAGCTATAGACTAGTTGGTTAGACTTATGTAACAATCTATTTAAAATATTATTCAGGGGAAATTTACTTACAAAAACATTTCTCAAATTCTCCTAACATTCTAGTAGAAAACTATCTTCTACAAGTTTCTTCTAATATAAAACCACTATGTTAAAATTATCTTTATAATTAATACTTGTGAAAGCTTATTGTAAAATCAATTTGAATACCTAAATAAGTCTAAAAAAGAGAACTTTTGGTATATATGTTATCTAAAACCTAAAAATTTTATTCTAAATATATTTCAATTCATGTTTCTTTACGTACCTGTTCCTTTAAAGAACATTAACTGTATTTATAAAGTAACATGGCACATACTTCAGTAACTTTTTTGGGTTTCTTAAGACAGGATCTTGCTCCGTCACCTAAGCTGGACTGCAGTGGTGCAATCTCAGCTCACTCCAACCTTGGCCTCCCAGGCTCAAGTGATCCTCCCATCTCAGCCTCCTGAGTGGCTGGAATGATAGGCATGTGCTACCATGCCCGGCTAATTTTTGTATTTTTTGTAGAGGTGGGGTTTTGCCATATTGCCCAGGCTGGTCTTGAACCCCTAGGCTCAAATGATCCGCCCACCTCAGCCTCCCAAAGTGCTGGGATTACAGGCATGGGCCACTGCACCCAACCTATTAAGTCTTTTATACTAATTTTTTGACAATTATATGAGGAACAAAACTTATGAGTTAAAACTACATACCGTCATACACTGTGCATGACATTTTAATCAAAGATGGACTACATATATGAGAATAGGCCATAAGATATAATAGAACTGCCTATTCAGATACACTTTTTTTTTTTTTTTTTGAGAGACAGTCTCACTTTGTAACTGAGGCTGGAGTGTAGTAGTACAATCTCCTCACTGATACCTCCACCTCCTGGGCTCAAGCAATTCTCCCACCTCAGCCTCTTAAGTAGCTGGAACCACTGGTGTGTGTCACCATACTCAGCTAATTTTTGTATTTTTTATAGAGATGGGGTTTCGCCATGTTGCCCAGTCTGGTCACGAACTCCTGGCCTCACGTGATCTCCCTACCTCGGTCTCGCAAAATGAGAGATTACAGGCATGAGGCACTGCCCCTAGTCTCAGACATACCATTTTTTATACTGTATTTTTACTTTTTTCCATGTTTAGATACACAAATATTTACCACTGTCTTACAACTGTCTACAGTATTCAGTACAGTAACATGCTGTACAGGTTTCTAGCCTAGAAGCAATAGACTAAGCCACATAGCCTAGATGTTTAACAGGCTACACCACCCATGTTTGTGTAAATACACTCTGATGTTCAAACAATGGCAAAATCACCTAAGGATGCATTTCTCAGAACATATCCCCCTAACGTGCATCACTGCACTAAGGACTAAGTAGAATATGCCTACTTTAAAAATCAGAGATCAAAGCAAATATTCATTTAATCTAAACTGTCCAGATTTTAAATGATTTTTCCTGCATCCACATAAAAATTTACCTTGTAGTAGTTTCTAAAAGTAAAGGAACTCATGTTGTTTTCTCAATTGTAAGCTGACATCTGAAGACTTAGGAAGTCACGCGTTTTTAAAATTTACATATACATCAAAATACAAGCAACAAGTAAAACATTTAATGAATTATTATAACCCCGACACAATGTTTGCTACTGTATTTAAAAGCATTTATTTAAAATATGTCAACCTCCTTCCAAAAGACGGAAGACACATGAGCCCATTTCTTATATTATGAGGTATATGGTAACAACAATGAAAATCCTAAATGCAAAAGGACCGACAGTTGCCGAAATATAAAATTGAACTTTGGCAAAGATATGAGTGTTATACAGAATAACACAGCCAATAAAGAAATACATTAGTTTACACCATTTCCCCATATCATGGCCCTGTTCCCCTGCACTCTTCCCTTTGGAAGGGTGAGTTACAACCCTGTCCCAGATGATTCAGAATTTTAAATACGTGGTCTGCTGATTAACATTTATTTTTCCTCAAACCTCAGTACTACAGCATATAAATTACACTTCTAAAATATTTGAAACAGATATTGAATTTATTGGTTGGCTATGAGTAGGAAAATACATCGGTAAAGAAAAAAGACCCTGTATATAAATATAATACTAGCTAGTTACAATTTGACCAAGAAGGTTCCACTGAAAATAACAGTAAAAGCCCTTGTTACCACCAGTCCATATGATATATATTCAGTTTCCCATCACCCTTATCAAAGAGCTGCCTGGGCAAATGTGACATTCTTTGAGCTTATAGTGCAGATAATGTGCTGGGTTTTGTTACATGAATGGTAAACAAGAGTTAGTCCAGTGCATTACACAATATAATGTACTGTGAAATAAAGACTAGGTACTTTATTTTAGACACTACTTTAACTACCAGTTATTAAAATTTATGTAACCAAAATGAAAAGCAAAGTGAACATCTTAAAATACTGTTTATGAATGGTGAAGAAACATCTGCTAAAGGTGTTCTTGGAATTATCTGCAACATTTGTTAATTGTTTTGCCTAGGTTGACTTTTGTCCTTATATACGAGCCCAAAACCTTAGAAGTCACTATGGAAACTAGTTCCATAAATTTAAATTGTACAGAGTGAAACTCTAAGACTTCAATGTCATTATTGAGAACCTGAATCTCAGAAGAGCTTCGAAATTTTAATTTAAACATTTAGAAGTGCATTCCATTCAATTTAATAATGTCCCTAAGTTCGAAAGTGCTAATAACCCCAAGTAAGTTTTCCTGGTTGTCACTGAATCAAAAGAAAAAAACACACACATTTTTGGAGATGTTCTTTGCCTATCTTTGGGACTATTAAAGTTGCACTCGACAATTCATTTCTACAACTTTAGCTTAAATTATGCCATAAATTAACTTGACAAACAATATTTAAATTCTCAAGGTATAAATAATTACCACTAATATGGTAAAGCTGTACTTCAAGAGATTTGCAACAAGGACTTGAGAGCCTCCAAACACCTGATCTTTAAAACAGAAAACATGCCTCAAACTTTTTGTAAATCACTTCTAAAATGGATTTATCCAGCAAAAACACTGAAATTACATTATGGCAACACATTAAATATATTTGTTACAGAATTTTTGAAAAAAAAATCTACACTGCGAAAACATAGTAGTTTTTATTGCATTTTAGGGAGTATAGATTATTGGAAATTATTTAAGACACAGAAAATATCTAAAACATGAAACCTTGCTTAACAAAAGCATCATAGTCTATTTTGGTGTGACTGTTTATTCCCTACAGACCCCAAATATTTCTTCCTCTTCTGAAGATTAAACTGTAAATCTACACTCTTGGTTCAATTTATCAGTGTCCAAATTAAGGTGGAGAAGCTGTTCAAACTGATCCACATAATGCAGTATGCCTGGAAGAGGCAAAACAAGTATTTTCAAGACATAACAGGCCATTATATCTTAATATGCTGCCCCAAATTCAAATATATTATAGACAATAACAAATACAGATGAATACATTTTGTGTAAAGCTCAAACCTTTAGCATCTAACAAGTGCACTCTAGTTCCAGCATCTACGAAAAGATTACATCCTCCATTAACAAATACAAAATGAGTAAGTGCTCCTCCCCTCCCCCTTCCATAAAGCTCTCTGGACCTGTGATGACATAATGCAGATCATAGGAAAGGCTGCTTCCTCAGTCTCATTAGTCCAACCAGCTCCAGCTCACCTTCACTGGAAATTGTCATGATGCATATTACCAACACAGTGTTTAGGAAAAACGAGTAAACATACCTTTTATTCACACTTTACAAGAAAAAAAAAACCAAAACAATAACAAAAACCCCATAAAAAGTTATGTACTGGTTCTACATCAATACCAGCTTTCCAATGTACTGATTATAAACTGGACGTGTTTGGTGTCAGCACAACTTAAACAAAAAGCAAAAAACAAAACCAAAACATCACAATGAAATCTTAAAAAAACAACAACAAAAACCCTCAAAGGAAAAAACAGGTCCAAGACAAAGATTCAAGATCAAAACCCTTTGGAGAATTCTCTAAAAGGAAAAAAAAAAAAAAAAAGGAATCATTTATTTAAATAGTATGTAATTTTATTTTCTCTTAAAAACAGAATAAGCACATTTAAGTGCCGAACATTTTTCATAAAATTTTAAGTCATTATCCAAAACGACTCACTCTCTGTATAAAAATTGTTAATAACAGTCAACATTTTTTTTCCTAATGCTCACTTGGTGTCCTTTTGCTCCCCTGCCTGCAGTTGAAACAAAAGCAGTTTGACCAACCTCCCTCTGAATTCATTTGACTTTTGACAGAAGAATGAATAAATGAGAACAGACCATGTACACATTCACTTTGCAAAGTTAAAGCTGGTTTTCATTTCTATTCTACTAATGGCACTATGGGCAAAATAGAGGGTATGATGTAACTTTTACCTTGGTTGACACACTAAAATGACTTAGTCATTTTAAAAATGATCTGAACAATTGTCTTAGGGACCTGTTTTGAAAATGCATCTAATTTATACTGCTTCATAAATGGAAAATTACTTCTTCTTAAATAAGGAATGATTTAAAAAAAAAAAAAAAAAGACTAAGGAATACACGGACAACAAAAAGAATTCACATGATAGTAGTATTCTGGGTGACAAGCAGTACACTGCAATGACACCAAGAAGCAGTGCTTGGATCTGGTGAGCAAAGATCCAGGGACCCACCCTATAAACATGTTCCAAAATGCGATATTTGACGCTTCACAATGGAAAAAAAGCCACAGCTCATACAAAAGCATTTTCATAAAATTCTCACAAATGTTAAACAGTATTTTAAAAATATAAAAGAGGATGCACAGATTTTCTCTGCATGCACAGGCAGTGCTTGGTGAGAACAAATTTAGGCAGGCACAGTGGAGATAGGACAGGAAGTGTCTCAAAAAGGAGTTAAGCTGTACCTAAGCAGCTGTAGTTTTTTAACTTAAAAAAGTTAAAGATTTTTTAAAATATCAGAATGTACATATATCAACCATTACATTCAGTCCATAAATGCCTACAGATCATCACTGTTCAGCTTATCTGTCCTGGTAGATAGATAGTTTTCGTAAAAATTCATGAATAAGTTGCCTCTGGTCTGAAAACATCCTAAGGTTTAAGCAGATTTATATTTAAAGAACCATGTTCTCAATTTAAAAATAAAGTAGTACAAAAGGGCTAGCAAAACCCTAAGAGTGCAAATCATGAGCAGAGAAAGTCTGTTGCAGCTTCTTTTACAAGCTGGCCTTTATAACACATGAAACAGGTTTAAAAAAAAAATTTAGCCTTAGTTTACAATACAATCATTTCCAAATGATTTTTTTTAGTACAAAATTTCATAAATCAGGTCTTCTGTGGATCATATACAATCATAAAGGCTAAATTCAAATTCTATATTTTACAAACAAGTCTGAAAAAGGAGGGAGTAAAGTATGGAAGAATGGTCTCTGGATGTTACTACTGGCCTCAAAAAAGTAGTGCTACAGATTTCTGTGCAAAGAGAATATGCTCTTCAAACATTTTCCTATTTCAAGGCATGAAATATTATATTGGATAGAAGAAATAGGAAAATTTCTTATAACAAATTAAAGATAGGTGCAAACACACCAATCCCTGTCTAGCAGTATAAAGCATATTGGGCTCAGAATTTGTCTGTTGCTAGCACCTGGCTTTCATACTATATCCTTATCAAATAATCAGATTGAAAATTCAAATCATTTTTAAGCAAACAAAAATCCTCAGTGGCCATACCTCACTCCCCTATGTTCAGATTTTCACAAGTTTACAAGTGAATCGAGGCTGTCCTCCGAAGGTGCTTGACTACCTCCTGCCAGGAAGGTGGATGCCATTGACTTGGGGCAGGAAAGGCAGTAACAGCTCCAGTTGTGCAAAAAGTGAGAAGTGGTCAGAGGGGATGAGGGGGTGTGGGCAGCCACTGATGTTATTTTCAACCAGCCAGTGGTGGTCCAGAGGGCCCAGGATGCCTAAGGTGTTCAGCTGAGGTTTAGAATAGAAAATGTAGTCGATTATACCCTGAAAAACAACAGAAAGAAAGACATAAGCACCACATAAGACAACACGAAAATCCTGAGTGCTTTCAAGACATGTCTTTCCAGTCACATTTGGTGAACAGAACTAAAAAAGTGAAACTTACTAGCTTGTAGGATGAGATCTGTATTACATACACCAAATGGTTCCTCCCACAAAATGTAAAATCCGGCAGAATGAAGCATTCTTCCTATCTGGATCTTTAACAAGACCTAAGAGACCCTTCAGGATGCAGCCTCTGCTTCTCTTTCCTAATTTGTGCCACTTTCCCTGCTGCCACACTAGCCTTTGGAGTGGGAAAGGGGTGAGTATGGGAGGGGAACCTATAGGTACCAAGCTCTTTCCTGCCTCAGGATCTTCACACACACACACACACACACACACACACACACACACACACTCACTCTCCATTCTGCCTGGAACACTTGTTATGATGTCAATTCCTTCTTAATATTAGGTACCAAGCTCTTTCCTGCCTCAGGACTTACACACACACACACACACACACACACACACACACACACTCCATTCTGCCTGGAACACCTGTTATGAGGTCAATTCCTTCTTAATGTTTAATGGCAGGTTCAATTGCTTTCCAAAGACCTTCCTGAATCCTGCTCCCACCTACACTACTTCCCGCCATTGATTCACTTCCCTTGCTAATGGTCATCTCAACGTGTCATTAGCTCATTTGTGTGGTTGAGACTTGTCTCTCTCATCACATCTCAGCTGCATGAGGGCAGGGCTGTCTCTACCTGCCCCCTTCTCTCTCAGCAGCACGCCACCACGGCATCTAACAAACTGTTCCCATCTGATGGTTCTGCTCCTCTCCTCTACATGCTCTTGGCCAAATGCACTCTGAAGCACATTGAAGTGTCTTCTTCCTGCCTCTATCAGCAACATAAAGAGAAAAAAACCCTAAGCTTTCCCACCCTTTGGCTATCACCCATGCCTTCTCTTCAATGTCTCCTTAAGAATTTAAAAGGAAAGGGCACTTGAGGATAAACAGGGGCTTTACTTTCTATACTCTAAAGTGTAAGAGCTCCTGAGATACTATCTAAACTCTTATTTACACTCTGACAATCTAACCTAAATTATTACTTTGCCAGCAGCTTAGAAATAGAAAGCTAGGAATTAAGAAAGCAGAAATGCAAAAAGGAGTTTAAAAGGGCAGTTGAGCCAGATGCAGCAGCTCCTGCCTACAATTCCAGCACTTTGGGAGGCTAAGGCAGGAGGACTGCTTAAGGCCAGGGGTTCAAGATCAGGCTGGACAATACAGCAAGACCCTATCTTAAAAAAAAAAAAAACAAAATTAGCTGGGCACAGTGGCGCACACCTGTAGTCCTAGTTAGTGGGGACGCTGAGGCAGGAGGATTGCCTCAGCTCCGTTCAAGGCTGCAGTGTGTTATGATCATATCACTGTACCTCAGCCTGGATGACAGACTGAAACGACATCTCTTTTTCTCTTTTTTTAAAAAAAGACACTTAAACCTATCTACAGGAACAATGGAGAAGCCCCCCACCCCAGCCAAAAAAAAAAGAATAGTTAAACACAAGAAAGTGACATAGCCCTAAACAAAAAAAATGATGAGAGTCTGGCACGGTGCACTGGCTCACGCCTGTAATCCCAGCACTTTGGGAGGCCAAGATGGGTAAATCACTTGAGGCCAGAAGTTTGAGACCAGCCTGGCCAACATGGTGAAACTGTCTCTTCTAAAAATACAAAAATCAGCTGGGTGTGGTGGCACGCACCTGTAATCCCAGCAATTCAGGAGGCTGAGGCATGAGAAATCACTTGAACCTGGGAGGGGGAGGTTGCAGTGAGCCAAGATTGCGCCACTGAACTCCAGGCTGGGCAACAGAGCGAGACTCTGTCTCTAGGGGGAAAAAAAGATGTATCATAAAAACATTTAAAAATAGCTAATAACCACATTTTGACATTCAAAAGAATTTAGTTTCAGTTAAATTAAAATGTAAGAGAAGGAACACCTTACCCCAACTGCCACCCAAATTAGATAGCATGGTTCAGCATATCTAGCTGTTAATAATGAGAATACAAGAAACGTAAATTGTCACCAAAAGGTGAAAAGTCAACTTAGGAATTTTACAGATTATTTAAATATCTGAGTTCTTATCCTGGAAAATATTAGAATAAATATCTACAAAGTAAGGATGTGACACTAATCACATGAAATTCTAAAGAAGAGTAATAAAAAAAATATTACTGGCTGAGTGCAGTGGTTCACGCCTGTAATCCCAGAACTTTGGGAGGCTGCGGTGGAAGAATCATTTAAGGCCAGGAGCTCAAGACCAACCTGGGCATAGTAAGACTCCATCTTCACAAAAAATACAAGAATTAGCCAGGCGTGGTAGTGTGCGCCTGTAGTCCCAGCTACTAGGGAGGCCGAGGTGAGAGGATCATTTCAGCCCACATGGTCGAAGCTGCCGTGAGCCGTGATTGTTTCACTGCACTCCAGCCTGGCTGACAATATTGTTGTCAATGAATTCAAGACTGCTTCATTCCAGTCTGAACACATATCCACATTTTTAAAGACATAGTAATGCATCAGAAAACTTGCCAGTAAAATAGAGGTTTGAAAAACTTATCAGTCTCAAGACACACCTTGAAATCAAATGTGTAATTCGTGTAAGGCATCAGACCACTCTCGTAGGCACTCTTTAACTTGAAACCATGAGTGATCCTTCCATTGGTGGTTCCATTCTTCCCATGACAGCTGAAGTTTGTGAGACTTTCATTATATCTCAGCTCCTTAAAGTCTTTGTGATTTGTTTCTACTCCACCCGTGCTCAAATATTCTACAACACCTACAATGAAATTTTTTATTGTCAAATATAAACAAAAAGTAATTTTAAAAGATCATGTAATAGTAAAAAGTTTTAAACCACACGTATTCCCACGTTCCAAAACGTTTCTTTTTATATTTGCCAGGACTTTGTCCAAATCTATTTTTACACAATTGTAATAACAGAATATTGAACAGTTTATACTTTGCTTTATAAACATGTGTCTTTCCAAATATTGTTCTTTAATGGCTGCGCAATGCAATTGGGCTGGTGGATAATATTTACTACTAATTTTGTAAAATGCAGGGTAGTTTCCACTTTTTAAAAAGAATTAAAGATAATACCACAATCAACATCTTAGTGTGTAGATTTCTGCTTATGCTCAATTATTTACTTGGTATAAAATCCCAAGATTGGGACTGAATGTGCCACTTTATAATATTGCCAAGTATGGAAGAGAATACCACCAGCTAGTTATAGAGCAAACTTACCCATCCCTAGTGAAGTATTTTCCCAATTTACTAAGCACAAGATGGGCTCCACAAATATATTTTAATATGTATTTTATTCACCAGTTAGCAAGGCTGGACATTTTCTGACCTGCCTGCTATTATAATACTGTATTTCACAATGCTGAAATGGGTCTTGGATGTTAATGTTTGACTAGATTTTCTCTTTATTCCTCAGATACTTTGAAGCTACACAGAAAGTAGAAAGCATGTAGACAAACTGCCAGAGACTACTACTCAACTGCTTCGGTAGTAGTAATAACCAGATAACCTGATGAGTTGGAATAAAGAATTACAGGGGAGGCTGAGGCGGGTGGATCATGAGGTCAAGAGATCGAGACTATCCTGGCCAACATGGTGAAACCCCATCTCTACTAAAAAATACAAAAAAATTAGCTGGGCGTGGTGGCGCACGCCTGTAGTCCCAGCTACTTGGGAGGGTGAGGGAGGAGAATTGCTTCAACCCGGGAGGCGAGGTTGCAGTGAGCCGAGGTTGCGCCACTGCACTCCAACCTGGCGCCTGGTGACGGAGTGAGACTCTGTCTCAAAAAAAAAAAAAGGAATTACAGAAAATTTTAGATACCTTTATTTTCCCTGAAATCAAATTTTAACTCAGTTTCTTTCTTCTCCTCCTTCTTTTTGAGCTAGCCTCACTCTGTCAACCAGGTTGGAGTGCAGTAGCACAATCTTGGCTCACTGCAACTTCTGCCTCCAGGGTTCAAGTCATTCTTGTGCCTCAACCTCCCAAGTAGCCGGGATTACAGGTGTGCACCACCATGTCTGACTAATTTTTGCATTTTCAGTAGAGACAAGGTTTCACCATGTTGGCCAGGCTGGTCTTGAACTCTTGGCCTCAAGTGATCTGCCCGCCTCAGCCTCCCAAAGTGCTGGGATTACAGGCGTGAGCCACAGCATGCGGCCAGTTTCTTTCTTCCTAATGGTTCTATCTATTGTGATATCAATGTGTGCTTCCAAATGTGTGTGTGTGTGTGTGTGTGTTCATGTATACATTCAAGTCCAAGGAAAAGTATTCCTATTTGTATAAGAGTATAAATGAGTTGAAACACAAAAAGGAAAAAATAGTTTGTTATTACAAGAGCTATTGTTTATTGTATATTATCTATGGAAAGCATTCCAGATCAAGCTTTCTGTATTCTACATTTTAATAAAAATCAAGATCTTTGCTCTTTGTTAAAAATCACTTGACTGGCCGGGCATGGTGGCTCACACCTGTAATCCCAGCACTTTGGGAGGCTGAGACGGGCAGATCACAAGGTCAAGAGATCAAGACCATCCTGGCCAACATAGTGAAATGCCATCTCTACTAAAATACAAAAATCAGCTGGGCGTGGTGGGCCACGCCTGTAGTCCCAGCTACTCAGGAGGCTGAGGCAGTAGAATTGCTTGGACCCAGGAGGTGGAGGCTGCAGTGAGCTGAGATTGCGCCACTGCACTCCAGCCTGGCACCTGGCGACAGAGCAGACTCTTCTCTCAAAAAAAACAAAAAAAATCACTTAACTGTTATGTCTGTAAATAAAGGAGCTCAATTTCCACCTGAGGTGTATTTTTCTAATCAAGCTACAAATACATGCAAAATTGAGATTCTATAATTTTAACTCAAATTTAAACTGTGATTATATTACCACATGCTGGAATCTCAAAGAGGCTGTCTTAATAACCATAATTATCTCTGACTTGGGGATAATAAAATATGTTCTTTAAAGAGTCATTTCGAGTTACTGCCTATATGTTTATTCAAGATGATTACATCCTTCTCTTCAGGTTTCCTTAATACCGTTTCGTCTTCAAAACAGCCCCTCTACCCCCACACAACATTACAAACCTGCTCATAGCTGCCATTACAAACAGAATTTTTATTTGGACTTAATTTGGAATGATCAGAAACAATACATTACTAAATCATTTTACATCAAAAGTATTCTACATAAAACACATTATTTTCTTACCAGAATCTGGCAAAGAATTAAGATCTGCACATAACACAAGTGGAATAGTTCCAAATTCTCCCAATACACTGGATCTGAGGTTACGAGAGGCTTTATCAATAATGTTCTTCACTTCTGAGAGGAACATCATAGTTTGCACCAACTTCACATCAGAGTATTCAGGGTCCCAATGCATGTGAGCATTAGCCACAAGAATAAGTTGTTTTTCTGTTCCAAGATGTGGCTTTCCAGCTATATTAGATAAAAATAAAACACAGAAACAGACAAAACCCGCCCATCAGCCCATATATTCTTACACTGTCTGAAAGCAAATAATCTCTCAGAGTCCCAGAATAGAAAAGTCACCTAAAATTCCCACCTGATGACTAAATGTGACCCACAACAAACCCAAGAAATACACATCTAAACCTGGGTTGATGCTTCCAGCACAGGACATTCACTACTTGTACAAAAATAGCCCCGTCTATTTGGGACAGCTTGAGTTTTAAAATTCCGTCTCCTTCAAACTTTTGGTCTTAGTTTGGATGTCCTAAATCAAGCCTCACAAAATTAAATCTAAACCCTCTTTCTTAAATTTAAGACAACTGTAAGTCCTATTTCCATCTTTTCTATACATCACATTAAATATCCCTATTCCAACTGCTCAAGTGACAAAGTTTCAGCTCTTGGCATAATGGTCACTTAAATATACTTTCAATTTGAAGTGGTCCATTTATCCAAAACTCAAGACCTTTAAAACAATTATTTTAAATAGATCAGGAAAATAAGTTAGCTTACAGAGATATCCTTGCTGCCAAAAAATTATAGAAGTGTATAGAGTTCTTACCCCTGAGCAGTTATTTTAATATTTACTTCAACATTTCTTTTACATAAAAAATTCTTAAGAGGAAAAAAAAAAGTTTTTTAACGCTTTTCAAGGTTTGTCATACTTTAACGGGCCAATGCTTTCTCATCTTAAGCTTTGTGGCAGAGAAAAAGATTTGTCTTTTAGAAAAGACAAATTCTCACTGAGTTTCTTCAGGTGTTAGACAAGACCATTAACACACAATGAAATTTCTGTTTTTTTATTCTTTTGAAGATGTCTAGTCAGAACTATTAAATTTTGGTGGTCAATTTTACAGGAAGTGAAAGGGCCACTCACATGACATTTCAATCAATTCCTTTCGAAGTTCTAGCAGTACTGCAACTCCAATGTTATCTTTTGTCATGACTCTGTTCAGCATAGCTTCAGACCCTTCAGAATTTGCCATGGCTAGCTGATTAAATTCAACAGTGTGTTTCTGAACCAAAGTAAATCTAAAACAAAAACAAAACACACACACAAACAGAGTTGGGAATACCAAGAGGTTAGCTTTGTGGGAACTGTAGTTTTCCCAAACTTTCTTAACAGATATGATGGCACTTAAATCACATTATGGAAAATCCTTCACGATTAGCACCAAGCTTCCCACATCCATTTAAAGTTGCACTAAGTCTGTTACTGATACAAATAACAATTTGAAAATTACAACTTAAGAAAATGTAGTCATCTTCTGTTTAGGTTTTACGTTGGAATATTCCGCCTTGTAATTTTTAAACAATTCTTTTCTAAAGTATGGGTTTAAGAATCCCTTCACCATCCTAGAGGGAATTTTAACTACTTGGTGATTCAATTAACAATTGGAGTTAAACCCTAGTAAACACCTGAAGAAACAGCAGTACTTTAAGCATGTCTCCAAAACAAGGTTATTTTTGATAATTAAAAACAAACAAAAATCCCCTAGCTCAAATAGCATTGTTTTCTTGAGTAATAATATAGTGCCTCATTCTTTCATTTGCCAATTAATTTCCACACCCTTGGCCCCCACCCTGCAAATACTGAGAAAATTTTCTTTTTTAAAAACAAGATGACTTACTTTTCTGTCTTGAAGAATATTGCACAGCCATCAACATGTTTCCTTTCTTGTTCTGACATTGTCCTAGCTCTAGACTTAGGACTAAAGAATCCATTATAGCCACGTTCTTTCAGTTCTACCAGAAAAAAACTGTAATACTGTTCCGTTTCAACCTCCTGAAAAATTGTAAACAGAACAGTTATTTCATATGACAAAAATTAGTCCTGCATATTAACTTTTCTGTATAGTCTGAGAGCTTGAAATAATTTCAAAGGACTGGTCTGCAGATAAGAATGTAACATCTTTTCAAGCCAGGCATGGTGGCTCATGTCTATAATCCCAACACTTTGGGAGGCCGAGGCAGATGGATCACTTGAGGCCAGGAAGTTTTCAGACCAAGCCTGGCCAACATGGCAAAACCCGTCTCTACTAAAAATACAAAAATTAGCCGGGCGTGGTGGTACATGCCTGTAATCCCAGCTACTAGGGAGGCTAAGAATCACTTGAACCCAGGAGGCGGGGGTTGCGGTGAGCTGAGATAGCAACACTACACTCCAGCCTGGAGGACAGACCAAGCCCCTGTCTCCCACCCCCCCCAAAAAAAAAAAAGGTAACATCTTTTCAACGCTATTTATCTGAAACCAACTGGAACACCTACTTGTCATTTCACAGGTACCAGTTGCCAAGGGCAATTCATTGCTGTTTAGGAACAATGAATGGAAAGACTCATACTTCTATGCATGTATATTTCCTTATGTCTTAGAATTGATGTGGACTGAGAATCACAGAGATGGAAGGAACTTTGTAAATCTTAACTTCAGACCCTTGCGGAGAAAGTAACATGTTCAAGATTATGCAAGTGACTATGAGAGCTAGACTGAGAACCCAAAATGATTATGTGCCAGGTCAGTCCTTTTTACACTGTGCCTTAATTGTTCTACTAACATGGTCAGCAATACAAAGTTATAGCTTGACCACGCCAGAATTTCAGTAACTTTGCCACCCAATTCAAAAATAGTGTGCAGGGACATTCGAGGGAGGAGGAAGGTGAGTATTTAGCAGTCATAGCAAATGTATAAAACCCAACTTAACTCATTTGCTTATTTTGCAACATAGTACTGCAAAGCAAAGCAGACAGTACTCCCAGATTCACTAATAACATAAAAAAACCGTGTTTTAAGAACTACCAGAGCTGAAACTTCAAATGTATCTGTGTAATGTATTCCTAGTTTGCTCCTTGCTTTATCAATGTTAGGTCAACTCTCTTCTGACTTACCTGAAGACTTACAATATCAGCATTGCAGCTCAAGATTTCTTGAATAATGGCCTTTTTCCTGTAGTCCCAGTTTAGTGCCCATGACGGACAGTAGCCGTATAACTGCCGGGTCGCATATTTATCACAAAGAACATTATAGCACATGACAGAAAACAAGGCTGTAGGAAAGATAACTTTACTTATTCACACACGTGGCAGAAAAAAATATAGAATTTCAGTAATGGTTTTCACTTAAATGTTAAGTTTGACTGTATTCATTCAATCTATAGTCACTGAAAAGCTACTATATACCACACATAGCGGATAAATAAAGACGGATAATGCGAGCAGGATAGATAAGTGAACAAGTTAGAATACAATGTACTACACCTGCTACAGAGGTAGGCACAGAAGGTTTGGAAGTGAAAAGTCTAAGCTTGTGAGCCCTTCAGCCTCTGAGCCTAACATTCCTCATTTCTTGACTCCTTCTACCATGCCACCAATTGTTAATGTAGGATACGCAGTTTCCTTAATAGTCATGTCTCATTTTCTTCTACAGCACAACTATTATTTTATGTAAAATAAAAAAGGCAACATAGATCAAATTTTGTAACACATGCCATGAAAGCTCCCAAACTATTTTCGTAGAATTTAGGTTAAAAGGAGATTCGGTCATTAGTTCAATTTTCCTCTTAAGTAAGGGTTTTAGCTCTCTTATAACTCAGTAGTGTCAAATCCATTTGGAACATGCTGGGATTTGGAAACTTCTAATAGAGAATGATTTGAGTGTATTCATTTTAAGTGAATTTCATCAATACATTACAGAAGGGTTTCTCAACAAGAGAGGCACCACTGACATTTTAGGTGAAGTCTATTGTGGTGGCCTGTGCCAGGTACTATATAGGATGTTGAGCAGCATCCCTGGTGTCCAGCCACTAGCAATCAGCAGCACTTCTCCCTGGTTATGACCATCAAAATAGTCTCCAGACATTGCCAAATGTCCCCTAGGGAATAAACTGCCAGTTTGAGAAGCACTGCTTTACAGCACACTTTCTATATAGCACAACATAGTATATATGGAGGTCATGTGAGCAATAATTAAGTCTTTTTTTATTATCTCCCAAACTAAATCAACCTTAAACATTCTATCTTAATGCTACCTATTATCTAAGTATGCTGACAATACTGTTAGGCTTACAGAGACTGAGCAAAAATAACAGTTAAAAAATAAAAGACTACTAACCAGTTGGCCTTGTTCTATCTGGTTCTTGTAACATAATCCAAGACCTTGGAGGTGGTTGTTCTGTTGAAACTAGTTGAACAGAAAATACAGAATTAAGCAATATTCTTACACATCTTCCTAATAAAAAGGTTTAAACAAATAACCACTTACTTCTTTTTGCAGTACCTGACAAATTATCAAGCAAATAGTTCAGCAGCCGTCTTGTTCCATCTGGTTCCTGATAAAGGTTCAATATATCCTGGGTAAGGGGATTTCCTGGAAATATTTTTAAAATAGGTAAAATGAAACTAGGTACTAAATATGTTTCAAAACTTTAAAATGTACCAATATTGCTGGGTGCGGTGGCTCACGCCTGTAATACTAGCACTTTGGGAGGCCGAGGTGGGTGGATCACCTGAGGTCAGGAGTTCAAGACCAGCCTGGCCAACATGGTGAAACCCCATCTTTTAAAAAAAAAAAAAAAAAAAGGTACCAATATTATCAATCATCTATAATAATGTTATAGTTACTAGTAAGATGTCAAACATATAGAAAATATCGTTTTTTTTCAGTTTTTGATGTAAAAGTAAAAATGATTCATACCACGTTCTATACACATAGTCAAAACATGATTATTAATGAGCTGACGTCAATGAGAAATGCTCTAGCAGTGCTCTGTATCTGACCCTGCCTCGCCAACACTTTCAATAACACAGATTGTTACAACAAACAGGAATGAATAAAATAAAAACGGGGCAGGCAGGTGACTGGGGGAGTGGTCGGGAAGAGGAAACAGTGAAGGGAAGGATGAAAGCAGCGTAATGCGTCAGAAAATCAAAACTCTACAATGCCACAAAGCTAACAAGAAAACATCCTAATGACAAATGTACACTTGCACTTAGATTTTCTACAGTCATACTGAATAAAGCAACAAAATAGGGCGGACTTGACTTAAGAATTAACTCGCTAAGGAGGGGGAAAAGAAATCCCAGGGCCATGAACCACCTGTAAATTCAGTAACTGTTTTGTGCCAAAATGAGAGCAAATACAATGATTTACATATACCTACAAGATTCTCAAATCCTCTCAGAAGGGTTTCTATGTACATGAGAAATAACAACAGTGCAGTCCAGGGTTTCATGGAGCAAAGTTCCTATCCATCCTACACAAGCGTTGTGTATTATTCCGGATGCCACAGCGCCACTTTAAGAAAATCAGACAAATTATGCGGATTGAAGAAAGCAGATAAAATGGTCAAAGATCTTAACCGTACAAAATGAGGAAAAATGAAAGGATATGGTAGATAAGAATGACCACAACCCAGAGGAAGTAATTTTTTCCTATTCTCTCATAAAGACTAGATTCCAAAAGCAGAACCGAGAGATAAGATCTAAGAGGAAAGGCCAAGGCAGAACAGAAGAGGTTGGCAAACATTGTTAACGATTTGAGATGCCCTGTGCTGTAAGCTAGTGGAGTATCCTTCAAACAAGCTGAGTTGCATGGATGCAAAAAGTGGCAAAGTTCATTTACCTTTTTTTTGAGACAGAGTCTTGCTCTGTCACCCAGGCCGGAGTGCAGTGGCACAATCTTGGCTCACTGTAACCTCCACCTCCCGGGTTCAACTGATTCTCCTGCTTCAGCCTCCTGAGTAGCTGGGACTACAGGCACATGCCACCACGCCCAGCTAATTTTCTGTATTTTTTGTAGACACAGGGTTTCACCGTGTTAGCCAGGATGGTCTCAATCTCCTGACCTCATGATCCGCCCGCCTTGGTCTCCCAAAGTGCTGGGATTACAGGCATGAGCCACCACGCCTGGCCCTCATTTACCTTTAAGATCTCTTTCAGTTTAACGATTCTAGGATTCTAAAGAATTAGAGAAAGTAAAAATGTGCTGCTCTAAGTGCAAAGTAGGTCTTTGCAGGAAGACAATTACAAGAGTACCATTCTCTCACATGCGTGGTTCTTTATACTCACCAAAGCCTTTTCATGTTTTCACTGAGTCATAACCGTGTGAGATAGCCAGTTATAACCTGAAACCTATCAGGACCCTTTGTGAAACATACCTTGAGAAAATGAAGTCAACTGAAAACTTCTCAGTATCAGGTAAACAGCCCATTCTAACCAGACGTACAGTGAAGCTGTCTTTTTACTACTAGCCAGTGCAAAAAATATTGAGAAGTGACTGCTTCTACCTATGTGATCCCCCTCTTATAAGATCTTGCTTTGTAAACTAAAAAGCATCCCCAAATACAAAGCTTCTACCTATGTGATCCCCCTCTTATAAGATCTTGCTTTGTAAACTAAAAAGCATCCCCAAATACAAAGACCTATTTATGACTCTAATAAATGTATCTGAAACCCAATGGTGGATGTCACCTACATCTGCTTGCTTTTGGGAATTCTTTTAAATTGAAAATTAACCTGTTCTTCACTACCTGCCAAAGAAAATAATATACATGAATAAAGTTAACAACAATAAAATGCTGGAATTAAAACATTACACTGAGTCCTGAGAAAGGAACAAAGTAAATGAGAGGTTACTTCAGGGTAGATGGAGTAAAAACACTTTTCCCTATTCTTCCCACTAGGTACAACTAACAGCACTGTATATTATACATAAAACAAACAGACAACTCTGAAACGTGGAGAGATGGCAGAATAGCCAGAGACTACAGGACCTGACAAATGGCATGGGGATGAGCTCCCTGGGTTTACTTTTTGCCTCAGATATCCCAAGCATGCAGCTAAGAAGCCAGTAACATGGAAACACCAATGGGTGCAGACCCAAAATAATCCTAACAAAAGCCAAAGGACCAGGGAAGGGCTACCTAAAAACACAAAAGTTTTAGGTAAGAATTACTCTACTCGAGCTTAACACTAAAGAAAAAAATGTGGTCCCATCTCTACTCATGCCAGCAATGAGCAAGTGGAAAGCCGAGACTTCTGCTGCAAGAGAAAGAAAGGAGGCGATATGGAGCTCCCCCTCTTCCCTCTGAGGTGGTGTCACAGGAGGTCAAGTAGAGTCAAGACTTTCACCATCTCCCTGCAGTCATGAGGACACACCAATGCGGTGTCTGTGGAGACCACGTGAAGAGCCAAAACTACCACCTCCACCAGCAGTAACAAGGAGCCCCTACTCCCAGGTGTCAATGAAAGCTAAGTGGAACCTGAACTTCTACCTCCACTGGCAGTGGGTTCCCTTGCCACAGCAGTGCTAGGGAAAGAAAACCAAACTAAAGAGTTGAAATGAGATCCAGAGTCTCATAATGTAAGTCCAGTTTCAAATGAAAATAGCTCATCACACCAAGAACCAGGAAGATATCAAACACAAAAAGATAAACAATAGCTTCCAACCCTGACATGACAGAAACAGAATTATCCAACCAAGAAAAAGGGATCATGACAAAAATGCTTCAATGAGAAATTATAAACATGCTTGGAAAAACAAACAAACAAACAAACAAAACAGGAAGACTGAGCAAAGAAAAAGAAAGTTCAGGCAAATACAACATTTAAAACCAAATGGAAATATTAGAACTGAAAAATAAAATAAATGAATGCTAGGCAGGGTGGCTCATGCCTGTAATCCCAACACTTTGGGAGGCTGAAGCAGGAGAATCACTTGAAGCAAGGAGTTTGAGACCAGCCTTGTTAACATGGCAAAACCTTGTCTCTATGAACAAACGAACAAAATTAGCCAGGCATAGTGGCATGTGCCTGTGGTTCCAGCTACTTGGGAGGCTGAGGTGGGAGTATTGCTTGAGTCTGGCAGGTTAAGCTGCAGTGAGCCAAGATTGTGCCACTGTACTCCAGCCTGAAACCGTGGGGGGAGGGGGGGAGGGGGAGGAGGAGGAAGAAAGGAAGGAAGGAAGGAAAGGAAGGAAAGGAAGGAA
>CAUYLG010016340.1:0-15655 GCA_963573385.1 Cacajao melanocephalus
TTGCATAGTTTGCTGTGTGCTTATATAATACCAATGCAATACAGCCTGGGCAATATAGCGATACTATGTAGCAAAAAAAAAAAAAAAAAAAAAAAAAAATATATATATATATATATGTATATTTAAAATATGCATTAGTTCCCCTCTAGCTGGCAATTCCTTTCTAGAAATGTATACTACCAAAATACACAGATGTGGAATAATAAACCCAAGGCTGTTTACCACAGCTTTGTAAGTACAAGGGGTGGGCATGGGGGGAGAACAAACTTAAATGTGCAACTACAGAAGATAACAAAAATTTGATAAATATGTATTATGGCTCCTTCATTACTAAGGCTCCCATAGATACAAAAGTAATAAAAACCTGCGGCCAGGCGCGGTGGCTCACGCATGTAATCCCAGCACTTTGGAAGGATGAGGCAGGCAGATCATGAGGTCAGGGGTTTGAGACCAGCCTGGCCAACACAGTGAAACCCTGTCTCTACTTAAAAAAAATACAAAAATTAGTCGGGCATGGTGGCAGGCGCCTGTCATCCCAGCTCCTCAGGAGACTGAGGCAGGAGAATCACTTGAACCCAGGAGACGGAGGTTGCAGTGAGCAGAAATCGGCCACTGCACTCCAGCCTTGGCAACAGAGCAAGACTCCCTCTCAGAAATAAATATATAAATAAAACCCACATGCGGAGGTACATGTAAAATTTGTGAATGTGAGGGTGGTGCGCCAAGATGGCCGAGAGAGGCAACACCAGAATGCAGCTCCCAAGTGAATAAGACACAGAGGGCTAGAGGACCTCATGATTCCAAGCGACGTGCTGGGTTCACTTCAGTGGGACTGGTTATGTCACTGAAAATAGCCCAGGGAAGGCGAGCCGAAGCCAAAGCAGAGCGACAGCAGCCAGGGAGGGCGAACGGAGACAGGGTAGGGTGAGTCCCCACCTGGAACATGCAGTCAGCTTGGAAGGTCTGGGACTTCACCCCCTAGGTGCTCCGATTCAGATCCTGTGTTTCCCTCATTCCTCCTGTAACCCATGGTCCACCAGAGCACCCCCCAACTGAGGAGCACCATGGGTTATCGATGCAAATCTGAGTGACGGCTCTGCCTGGTGCCGCAAGTTGTCGGCAAGGACCTGGGCGGAAGTTTTGACTAATGCCAGCGGGATGGAACTACCCATCCCTCAGAAAGAGGCAGAATTGAAAGCAGGGAAACAGGCCATAAGGCCTGGCAGGCCCCACCCCCATAAAATTCAAACTGAAGTCGGTGCGCTAGAGAGCTTCACAGCGAATACACCAGTTTGACCCCAACTGGGGAGATCCAGCTTGGGGAAGGAGAGATGCCAGTAGGAAGGTGGGGCTAATCTCACCCTCATAAACAAACTCCAGGGGGAGAACACCCACCTAGCAGCCAGACTGAATCCGAGGCAGCCCAGCAGTGCCTCTACAAGCCAAAAAAAATATAGCTCCAACCTCAACAGAAAGAATCTCCACTCAGAGTCCTCCCAAAATCACCAACAACAAAGATCAAAGCGAGATAAATCCACCAAGATGGGAAGAAACTGGCGCAAAAACGGTGAAACCATCAAAGACCACAACACCTCTTCTCCTCCCAGGGATCACAACTCCTCACCATCAAGGGAACAAAACGAGACAGAGAATGAGTTTAATGAGTTGACAGAAGCAGACTTCAAAAGGTGTGTAATAACAAACTTCTCTGAGTTAAAGGACCATGTTCTAACCCAATGCAAAGAAACTAAGAACTTTGAAAAAAGGTTAGATGAAATGCTAACTAGAATAACCAACTTAGAGAAGAACATAAATGACTTGATGAAGCTGAAAAACACAGCACAAGAACTTTGTGAGGCATACACAAGTTTCAACAGCTGAATCGATCAAGCAGAAGAAAGGATATCAGAGATTGAAGATCAAATCAACAAAATAAAATGAGAAGGCAAGATTAGAGAAAAAAGAGGGAAAAGAAATGTACAAAGCCTCTAAGAACTATGGGATTATGGGAAAAGACCTAATCTATGCTTGATTGGCATGTACCTGAATGTGACAGGGAGAGTGAATCCAAGCTGGAAAACACTCTTCAGGATATTGTCCAAGAGAACTTCCCCAACCTAATAAGGCAGGCCAACATTCAAATCCAGAAAATACAGAGACCACCACAAAGATACTCCTCAAGAAGAGTAACCCCAAGGCACATAATTGTCAGACTCACCAGGGTTGAAGTGAAAGAAAAAATTCCTAAGAGCAGCCAGAGAGAAAGGTCAAGTCACCCACAAAGGAAAGACCATCAGACTCACAGTGGATCTCTCGGCAAAAACCCTACAAGCTAGAGGGGAGTGGGGGCCAATATCCAACATCCTTAAAGAAAAGAACTTTCAACCCAGAATTTCATATCCAGCCAAACTAAGCTTCACAAGGGAAGGAGAAATAAAATCCTTTATGGACAAGCAATTAATGAGAAATTTTGTCACTACAAGACCTGCCTGACAAGAGCTCCTGAAGGAAGTACTAAACATGGAAAAAACAACCAATACCAGTCACTGCAAAAACATACCAAATGGTAAAGAACAATGATGCAATCAAGAAACCGCGTCAACTAACGGGCAAAACAACCAGCCAGTAACAAAATGGCAGTATCAAATTCAAACATAATATTAACGTTGAATGTAAATAGCCTAAATGCCCCAATCAAAAGACACAGACTGGCAAACTGGATAAAAAGTCAAGACTCATTGGTATGCTGTATTCAGGAGACCCATCTCATGTGCAAAGACTCACATAGACTCAAAATAAAGGGATGGAAGAAGATTTACCAAGCAAATGGAGAGCAAAAAAAAAGCAGGGGTAGCAATCCTAGTCTCTGATAAAGTGGACTTTAACAAAGATCAAAAGAGACAAGGGCATTACATAATAGTAAAAGGATCAATGCAACAAGAAGAGCTAACTATCCTAAATATATATACACCCAGTGCAGGAGCACCCAGATACATAAAGCCAGTTCTTAGTGACCTACAAAGAGACTTAGACTCCCGCACAATAAAAGTGGGAGACTTTAACACTCCACTGACAATATTGGACAGATCAATGAGACAGAAAGTCAACAAGGATATCCAGGACCTGAACGCAGATCTGGACCAAGCAGACCTAATAGACATTTACAGAACACTCCCACCCTAAATCCACAGGATACACATTCTTCTCAGCACCACATCGCACTTACTCTAAAATTAACCACATCATTGGAAGTAAATCACTCCTCAGTAAATGCAAAAGAACAGAAATCATAACAAACAGTCTCTCAGATCACAGCATGATCAAATTAGAACTCAGGATTAAGAAAAGCACTCAAAACTGCACAATCACATGGAAACTGAACAACTTGCTCCTGAATGACAAATGGATAAACAATGAAATAAAGGCAGAAATAAAAATGTTCTTTGAAACCAATGAGAATGAAGACACAATGTACCAGAATCTATGGAACACATTTAAAGCAGTGGCTAGAGAGAAATTTATAGCAATAAATCCCCACATAAGAAGGAAAGATCTAAAATCAATACCCTATAGTCAAAATTGAAAGAGCTGGAGGAGCAAGATAAAAAAAATTCAAAAGCAATCAGAAGACAAGAAATAACTAAGACCAGAGCAGAACTAAAGGAGTTAGAGACACAAAAAACCCTTCAAAAAATCAATAAATCCAGGAGCTGGTTTTTTGAAAAGATCAACAAACTAGACCGCTAGCTAGACTAATAAAAAAGAAAAGAGAGAAGAATCAAATAGATGCAGCCAAAAAAATGATAAAGGGGAGATCACCACTGATTCCTCAGAAATACAAATTACCATCAGAGATTACTACAAACAGCTCTATGCACATAAACCAGTAAATCTGGAAGAAATGGATAAATTCCTGGATGCTTGCACACTCCCAAGACTAAGCCAGGAAGAAGTTGAAACCCTGAATAGACCAATAACAAGGTCTGAAGTCGAGGCAGCAATTAATAGCCTACCATCTTAAAAAGTCCAGGTCCAGACTGGTTCACAGCTGAATTCTACCAGATGTACAAAGAGGAGCTGGTACCATTCCTGTTGAAACTATTTCAAACAACACTAAAAGAGGGAATCCTCCCTAACTCTTTCTATGAGACCAGCATCATCCTGATACCAAAACCTGGCAGAGACACAACTAAAAAAGAAAACTACATGTCAATATCCACGATTAACATTGATGCAGAAATCTTCAATAAAATACTGGCAAACTGAATCCAACAGCACATCAAAAAGCTTATCACCATGATCGAGTAGGCTTCATCCCAGGGATGCAAGGCTGGTTCAACATATGCAAGTCTATAAATGTAATCCACCACATAAACAGAACCAAAGACAAAAACCACATGATTATCTCAATAGCTGCAGAGAAGGCCTTAGACAAAATTAAACAGCTCTTTATGCTAAAAACTCTCAATAAACTAGGTATTGATGGAACATATCTCAAAATAATAAAAGCTATTTACAACAAACCCACAGCCAATATCATACTGAATGGGCAAAAACTAGAAGCATTCTCTTTAGAAACTGGCACTAGACAAGGATGCCCTCTCTCACTACTCTTATTCAATATAGTATTGGAAGTTGTAGCCAGAGCAATTAGGCAAGAAAAAGAAATAAAGGGCATTCAATTAGGAAAAGAAGAAGTCAAATTGTTCCTATTTGCAGGTAATATGATCGTATATTTAGAAGACCCCATTGTCTCAGACCAAAACCTCCTTAAGCTGATAAGCAACTGCGGCAAAGTCTCAGGATACAAAATCAATGTGCAGAAATCCAAGCGTTCCTATACACCAACAGCAGACAAACAGAGAGCCAAATCATGAGCAAACTCCCATTTACAATTGTTACAAAGAGAATAAAATACCTAGGAATACAGCTATCAAAGGATGTAAAAGATCTCTTCAAGGAGAACTATGAGAACTACAAACAACTGATCAAGGAAATAAGAGGACATAAACAGATGGAAAAACATTCCATGCTCATGATTAGGAAGAATCAATTTTGCAAAAATGGCTATATTGCCCAAAGTAATTTATAGATTCAATGCTATCCCCATCAAGCTATCATTGACCTTCTGCACAGAACTGGAAAAAAACACTTTAAACTTCATATGGAACCAAAAGAGAGCCCATATAGCCAAGACAATCCTAAGCAAAAAGAACAAAGCTGGAGGCATCACACTACCTGACTTCAAACTATACTACAAGGCTACAATAATCAAAACAGCATGGTACTGGCATCGCAACAGAGATATAGACCGATGGAACAGAACAGAGGCCTCAGAAGCAACGCCACACATCTACAACCATCTGATCTTTGACAAACCTGACAAAAACAAGCAATGGGGAAAGGATTCTCTGTTTAATAAATGGTGTTGGGAAAACTGGCTAGCCATATACGGGAAGCTGAAACTGGACCCCTTCCTGACATCTTACCTAAAATTAACTTCAGATGGATTAAAGATTTAAACATAAGACCTAACACCATAAAAACCCTAGAAGAAAACCTAGGCAACACTCTTCAGGACATAGCACAGGCAAGGACTTCATGACTAAAACACCAAAAGCAATGGCAACAAAAGCCAAAATAGACAAATGGGATCTAATTAAACTTAAGAGCTTCTGCACAGCAAAAGAAACAATCGTTAGAGTGAAGTGGCAACCAACAGAATGGGAAAAAATTTTTGCAATCTACCCATCTGACAAAGGGCTAATATCCAGAATCTACAAAGAACTAAAGCAGATTTACAAGAAAAAAACAAACAAACCCATTCAAAAGTGGGTGACGGATATGAACAGATACTTTTCAAAAGAAGACATTTATGCAGCCAACATATGAAAAAATGTTCATCATCATTGGTCATTAGAGAAATGCAAATCAAAACCCCATTGAGATACCATCTCAGAATGGCAATCATTAAAAAATCTGGAGACAACAGATGCTGGAGAGGATGTGGAGAAAAAGGAACACTTTTACACTGTTGGTAGGAGTGTAAATTAGTTTAACCATTATGCAAGACAGTGTGGTGATTCCTCAAGGATCTAGCAATAGAAATTCCATTTGACCCAGCCATCCCATTATTGGGTATGTACCCAAAGAATTATAAATTGTTCTATTATAAAGACACATACACACGTATGTTCATTGCTGCGCTGTTTATGGTAGCGAAGACCTGGAACCAACCCAAATGCCCATCAGTGATAGACTAGACAAAGAAAATGTGGCACATATACACCATGGAATACTATGCAGCCATAAAAAACTATGAGTTTGTGTCCTTTGTAGAGACATGGATGAATCTAGAAACCATCATTCTCGGCAAACTGACACAAGAACAGAAAACCAAACGCCGCATGTTTTCACTCAGAGATGGATGATGAACAATGAAAAACTTGGGCACAGGGAAGGCAACAACACTCACTGGGCTAGGTGGGCACGTGGAGGGGAGGGGAGGGAAAGGACAGCGGGGGACGGGGAGGATGAGGAGGTATAACACTGGGAGAAATGCCTGATGTAGGCGACAGTATGTGTGGGGATGGAGACAGCAAACCACCATGGCATGTATGTACCTATGCAAAAATCCTGCAGGATGCAGGATGTGCACATGTACCCCAGAGCCCAAAGTACAATTTAAAAAAAAAAAGAAAAAGAATTTGCAGACACACACACACAGTTTGTGAATGTATGACTGAGGGTGAAAGGATATTATCAAATGCTCATAATGTTATTCAGGGAAGGAGAGTGGGAGGGTGCTGTTGAGATGCTTTAAGAGGGTCTCCTTAGACCTTGCGCGGTGGCTTATGCCTGTAATCCCAGCACTTTGGGAGGTCGAGGAGAGCAGATCGCCTGAAGTCAGGAGTTTGAGATCAGCCTGGTCAACATGGTGAAACTTCGTGTCTACTAAAAATACAAAAAATTAGCCAGGTGTGGTGGTGCATGCCTGCAATCCCAGCTACTCAGGAGGCTGAAACAGGAGAATCACTTGAACCCGGGAGACGGAGGTTGCAGTGAGCAGAGATCGTGCCCACTGCGCTCGGCCTGGGTGACAGAGAAAGACTCCATTCACAAAAAAAAAAAAAAGTGGGTGGAGAGGCCTCCTTAATTTTTAGTTTTACAGACTGCTGTATTACTTTAGTTTCTACAACAGGCATTGTTATTTTAGTAGTATTTAGGAAAACCTGGAATTTCATGTTGCTTGGATTTTCAAATCGTTGACAAAATTATTCCTAAAATAATCTATACATTTCCCCAAAAAGGTATCAATAAGATACTTTCTGACACTGGGCGCAGTGACTCACACCTGTAATCCCAGCACTTTGGGAGGCCGAGGTGGGTGGATCTTGAGGTCAAGAGATTGAGACCATCCTGACCAACATGGTGAAACCCCGTGTCTACTAAAAACAAACAAAAAACAAACAAAACAAAACAAAACAAAAAAAATTAGCTTGGCATAGTGGCATGTGTCTGTAGTCCCAGCTACTTGGGAGGCTGAGGCAGGAGAATCGCTTGAACCTGGGAGGCAGAGGTTGCAGTGAGCAAAACTGTGCCACTGCACTCCAGAGGGAGACTCCTTTAAAAAAAAAAAAAAAAATCCTGAAATTAGACATATAAACTCTAAGATTCGTAAGGGATGATAATATTCAAAGCACAGGCCAGTCATAGAAAAAATAAGTTAGATATCTACCTGTGAGGCAGAACAGGGTCTGGAGGCGGCGACTCTCCCATCGACTCCTGCTGACTGGATATCAGAGGCTATACCCTTTTCAGTCCCTCCTTTTTTTTGCGTGGCAGTTGTAACCCCTCCTTTTTCTGGCTAGCAGTTGAAAAATGAAAATACCTCTGATAGCACCTCTACTACAACCACAGACTGCTCGCGGGCCTACTTTTCATGCTGATTGGTCCCCTCCTGCAATCAATCAGATGAGTTGCTGGTCTGCTCTTTATTCTGATTGGTCTCCACCTACAACCAATCAAACTGATGGTGGGCCAATGGGAAACCTCTAGAGGAATTTAAACCCCAGAAAATTCTGTATTGGATGCTTTTGAGACTTGTTCAACCCTGCTCCCAACCCTGGTGTGTACTATTGCTTAAAATAAATTTCTGCTTACACTGCGTTGCTTTTTGTGTGTTTTGTCCAATTCTTCCTTCAAAATGCCAAAGAACATGGACAACTACCCTCAACTGGTAACAGCTGACTTTTTACAACAAATTTGATATCAATTTAATGAAATATAATTTTCAAACTATAATATCAAAAGAAGAAAACCTGGAACCTTTTTTTTAATTTTAAAGATAGTCTTGCAGCCAGGCGCGGTGGCTCACACCTGTAATCCGAGCACTTTGGGAGGCGGAGGTGGGCGGATCACGAAGTCAAGAGATAGAGACCATCCTGGCCAACATAGTGAAACCCCGTCTCTACTAAAATACAAAAATTCGCCGGCGTGATGGCGCACGCCTGTAGTCCCAGCTACTCCGGAGCCTGAGGCAGAAGAATTGTTTGAAGCTGGGAGGCGGAGGCTGCAGTGAGCGGAGATCGCACCACTACACTCCAGCCTGGTGCCTGGCGAAAGAGCGAGACTCTGTCTCCAAAAAAAAAAAAAAAGATAGTTTTGCTCCATCGCCCAGGCTGGAGGGCGGTGACACGATCTCAGCTCACTGCAACCTCCACCTCCCAGGTTCAAGGAAATCTCCTGCCTCAGCCTCGCAAGGAGCTGGGACTACAGGCTCACGCCACAATGCCCAGATAATTTTTTGTATTTTTTAGCAGAGATGGGTTTTTGCTGTTAGTCTGGTCTTGAACACTTGACCTCAGGTTATCTGCCCACCTTGGCCTCCCAAAGTGCTGGGATTACAGGTGTGAACCTGAGAAGTAGAAAGTAAGTCTGATGAATGAAGCTAAACAATAATTTACATTTTTCTATTGTGCAAAAAAGTCCATAATTGAAAGAAAAACAACAAACTATTTGCAACACATAACATAGATTAAAAAAAATTTTTTTTTTAGAGGCAGAGTCTCACTCCGTCACCCAAGCTGGAGTACAGTGGCATGACTGACTCACTACAGCCTCAACCTTCTGGGCTCAAGCAATCCTGCCTCAGCCTCCCTAGGAGCTGGGACTACAGGTATATGCCATCATGCCTGGCAAATTTTTATTTTTTGTAGAGATGGGGGTCTCAGTGTGTTGCCCAGGATAGTCTCAAACTCCTGGCCTCAAGCAATCCTCCTGCCTCAGCCTCCCAAAGTGCTGGGATTACAGGCATGAGCCAATGCGCCTGGCCATAACATAGATTTTTTTAAAAGACTATGTTTCTTAATATAAAAAGAGTTCCTGTGTCTCAATAAGACCAACAACCAACTATAAAAACAAGCAAAGGATACAAAGAATTCATAGAACAGGATATATAAATGGCTGATAAACATGAAAATATTCTCAATCTACCTCATGCAAAAGAAATACTAAATATAATACAATGAGATATCATTATTCAACTATCTGGATCAGAAAAAAATCAAAACATTTTATAACATGTTATGTTTGAAAGGGTTTAGGCATAAGCAGCCACTCTTATTCATAGCTAGTGGAAGTAGAAATTGATACAGATTCTATAGAAGTCAATTTGGCAATATCTACTAATGGAATCCACTCAGAACTACTGATATGCTATGGAGATTATTTTAAGCTGAAAACATCTAACAAACAGCAGCCATAGAGAAAAAAAATCTTAGCTTCCTTTGTTGATTTAAGCAAAGCCTCCTGAAATGCAACCATCATCAGTCCCCTTTCCAGGTTGTTTACAACCAGAAAGGAGATAGATCATTTGCACCTGGATGAGAAATTACATAAATAAAAGGTTATCAAAATTTCCTGTACCTTCACTTCTTTGTTCTTGCTTGTTTCTCACCAGTTTCTCACAGTTTGCTTTCTCTGGAAGTCCTAACTCTCTTCCTTGAAGTTCCTATCTCTCCTTATTAAGATGATATATAATCCTTAACTCTAGCTGTAGGGAGTCACTTCCACATACATGAGTAAACTTGTCTTTTCTTCTATCAGTCTGTCCTTTCTCAGTTAATTTGTAGGGCTCCAATCACTGAACCTTAAGTTGGCAAAAATTCAACTACAAATAACCTCATATTCAGCGAAATCATGCTTTTAGAATTTTATCCTATACATATACACAAGTATAAAAATCACATATGCACAGTTATTTATTGCAGCATTATTTGTATTAAAAAACAATCCAAAACAAACTATCAGTGGGGACTAATTTAAATATATTAGAATACATCCATACAATTGAATTTATGCAGTTGTCAAACAAAAAAATTGAGGGAGGTGGGGCACGGTGGCTCATGCCTGTAAACATGGCACTTTTGGAGGCCAAAGCAGGAGGATCACTGGAGTCCAGGTGTTCAAGACCAGCCTGAGCAACATGGGGAGGCCCCATCTCTACAAAAAATACAAAAATTAGCTAGGCTTGCTGGAGTGCACCTGTAGCCCAAGCTACTTGGAAGACTGGAGTGCAAGGATCACTTGAGCCTGAGAGGTCAAGAGTGCAGGGAGCCATGATCATGCCACAGCACTCCAGCCTGGGCAATAAAGTGAGATCCTGTCTCAAAAAAAAAAAGAAAAAAAAAGGAAGAAACAAAAAAGAATGAGGAGACTTTCACTTTTGCTATAACAGAGTTTAACTAACTGCTCCCATCTTTGCCCTCCCTGAGTAAACACCTAGAAAACTATTAAAAAAATGTGAAAGAATATTTTCAGAAATTGGACAATAGGCAGCACAAAACTGTGATTCCTGAGACAGAGGGGGAAAAAAAAGAGCAAGGGCCTTACAATTGCTCCAGCTTTCTTCCTGGAGACTCTTTCTGGACAATGGCACAGGAGGGAGAATTCAAACAGAACATGGTAGTCTCTAACTGATTTGAAGAAAGAGATTGGAATTCCAGGAGAGTGAGTCAGCAGGAATTTGCAGGGTAAATTACTGGAGAAGAGGGACCTAGGTATAAAAAGTGTTCCAGAATCTGCATAAGAAGCTTCCAGAGTCTTATTTATTACTAAACTGTGTATAAGTAAGATGAAACTCTACAAGGCAGGCAAAGAACAATTCTCAAAACTCACAAATAGATGGGAAACATTCAAATTCTGACTAGAGCTGAATGATAAAAATATGATTTTTTTTGCTTTTCAACTTCTTTAAAAGAAAGGCTTTTACATTGTATGTGAAACAGTATAATAGCATCTCTATGTACATGGATATTTTAAAGATGCATGTTATAAACCCTAGAGCAGGGGTCAGCAAATATTTTCTGTAAAGGGCCAGACAGTAAATATTTTGGGCCTTGCAAACTGCATGTGGTCTCTGTTGCATGTTCATCACATATTTTTCTTCCTTCTTTTGTTTTTGTTTTGTCTTTGCAACTCTTAAGAAATGTATAAACATTCTTAGCCCAAGATTATACAAAAATAAGTCAAGGGCCAAATTTAGTCAGTGGGATATTGTTACAAACCAAACGTTTGTGTCTCCTTCCCCTGAATTGATGTGTTGAAGCCATAACCCCCAATGTGATGGTATTAGGAGGTGGGACCTTTGGGAAGTAAATAGCTTTAAATGAGGTCTTGAGGGTAGAGTACCCAAGATGGGATTAGTGCCCTTATAAGAAGAGAAAGAGACACTAGAGCTTCTCTGTCATGTGAGGATACAGCAAGAAGGTGGCTGTCTTCAAGGCAGAAAGGGGGCCCTCACCAGAAACTGAATCTGCTGGCACTTTGATCTTAGATATCAGCCTCCAGACTGAAAAATAAATGTCTGTTGTTTAAGCCACTCACTCTATGCTATTTTGTTATAGCAACCCAAGCAGACTAAGACAGTCATATTTGCCACCCCTTTCTCTAGATTAACTGCTGAAAACACTAAAGAGGTATATCTAACAAACCAATAGTGGAAATGAAATAAATACTAAAAAATATTCTAATAATCCAAAAGAATGCAGGAAAAAGGAATAAAAAAGGCAAGGGACAAATAGAAAACTGAATGGCAGATTTAAACCCAAGCATGTTGATAATTACACTAAATGTAAATGTTCTAAAAACTTAGTCAGTCAATTAAAAAGCAATGATTGTTAGACTGAATAAAAAAATAAGACCCAACTATATGCTGTGCATAAAAAAACCTATTTTTAATATAAAAACATAAATAGATTGAGAGTAAAAAGTATGGGAAAAGATATACCATATAAACAACCATCATAAGAAAACTGGAGTGACGATGTTAATATTTGATAAAGTGGATTTTAGGACAAGTTATACAGTAAGATATTAAGAAAGACAATTCTAATGTTAAAAGGATTAATTAATCAAGAAGAGATAACACACCTGAATGAACATATTTCTAGTAAGGAAGCATCAAAACACATCTTAGCCCATTTTATGTTGCTATAACAGATCACCAAAACAGACTGGGTGTATAAGTCCATTCTCATACTGCTATAAAGAAATACTTGAAACTGGGTAATCTATAAAGAAAAGAAATTCAGTTGTCTCACAGTTCCACAGGCTCTACAGGAAGCATGGCTGGGGAGGCCTCAGGACACTTACAATCATGGTGGAAGGTGAAGGGAAAGCAGGCTTGTCTACATGGTGGGAGCAAGAAGAATAAAGTGAAGGGGGAGGTGCTACATACTTTTAAACAACCAGATCTCATGAGAACTCTTATCATGAGACAGCACTAGGGAAATGGTGCTAAACCATTAGAAACCACCACCATGGCCAGGCACTGTGGCTCACGCCTGTAATCCCAGCACTTTGGTAGGCTGAGGCAGGCAGATCACCTGAGGTCTGGAGTTTAAGACCATCCTGGCCAACATAGATCATCTGAGGTTGGGAGTTCAAGACCAGCCTGACCAACATGGAGAAATCCTGTCTCTACTAAAAATACAAAATTAGCTGGGTATGGTGGCGTATGCCTGTAATCCCAGCTACTTGGGAGGCTGAGGCAGGAGAACTGCTTGAACCTGGAGGGTGGAGGTTGCAGTGAGCTGAAATTGAGCCATTGCACTCCAGCCTGGGAAACAGCAGAGAAATTCCATCTCAAAAAAAAAAGAAAGAAAGAAAGAAAGAAAGAAAGAAAGAAAGAAAGAAACCACCACCATGATCCAATCACCTCCCACCAGGCCCCACACCCAACAGGGGATTACAATTCAACACAAGATTTGGGTAAGGACACAGAGCCAAACCATATCACTCATAAAGACAGGGATTTATTTGGCTCATGGTTCTGGAGTCCAGGAAATCAAAGAGCATGGCATTGGAATTTGGTGATTCCAGCATGGAAGGGCAAGTCAGTGTGTGAGACAGAGACAGAAATCAGGCTGAACTAGTATTTTTTTAATCAGGAAACTACTCCTGTGATAACTAACCCACTCCCGTCATAATGGCATTAATTGATTCATGAAGGTAGAGCCCTTATGACCTAATTACTTCTTTTTGTGTATGTATGTAAGACAGGGTCTTACTCTGCTGCCCATCCTGGAGTGTGGTAGCAAGGTCTCAGCTCACTACAGGCTCAGTCTCACCAGCTCAAGCAATCATCTCACCTCAGCTTCCCTGGAAGCTGGAAACACAGCCACGTGCCACCACACTAAGCTAATTTTATTTTTTTGTAGAGAGGAGATCTCACTATATTGCCCAGGCTGGTCTTGAATTCATGAGCAATCCTTTCACCTCAGGCTCCCAAAGTGCTAGGATTATAGGCATGCACCACCATGCCCTGTCCCTAGCCACTTATTAAAGGCCCCACCTCTTAATACCATCACAATGGCAATTAAATTTCAACATGGGTTTTGGAGAGGACATTCAGACCATGGCAATTGTGAAGCCAGTAAAACTGACAGAACCTAAAAGGGTAATTCTAGAGGCTCAGCAGTATTCACCCTACTGTGTTCCATTTTCTGTGTTCCACCTAGGAAGTCAGTTCCTGAAGGCAAGGATCATAGATTTTAATTCTTATATCTTTTGAAATGTTTTGTAAAATGTTAGAAGACAGCGTGAAGATTTTAAAACATCTGAAAATTGTTCAGAGATAAATTTGACTGTGCATTAAGAATCTTTTTTAAAGAACAAGATCATGTCATTTGCAGGGACATGGATGAAGCTGGAGGCCATCGTCCTTAGCAAACTAACACAGGAACAGAAAATGACATAGCATTCTCATTTATAAGTGGGAGCTAAATGATGAGAATACATGGGCATACAGAGGTGAACAACACACACTGGGGCCTATTGGAGGGTGGAGGGTTGGAGGAGAGAGAGGATCAGGAAAAATAACTAATGGATATTAGGCTTAATACATGAGTGATGAAATAATCTACACAACAAACCCCCATTACACAAGTTTACCTATGTAACAAACCTACACACGTATCCTTGAACTTAAAACAAAAAAGAATCTTTTAAGAATGTTCATGTTTGGAGCTGGACGTGGTGACTTATGCCTGTAATCCAGCAATTTGGGAGGCTGAGGTAGGCGGATCACCTGAGGTAGGGAGTTCGAGACCAACATGGAGAAACCCTGTCCCTCCTAAAAATACAAAACTAGCTGGGTATGGTGGCACATGCCTGTAATCCTAGCTACTTGGAAGGCTGAGGTAGGAGGATCACTTCAACCCGGGAGGTGGAGGTTATGGTGAGTCAAGATTGTGACACCACACTCCAGCCTGATTAACAAGAGTGAAACTCTGTCTCAAAAAAAAAAAAAAAAAAAAATTTCATGTTCCTTAACTCAATTCAAATCCTAGAGCTTCATCCAAAATAGCAGCCATAAAGAGAGATCCAAGATGGCTGACTACTAGCAGCTCAGGATTGTAGCTCCCAGAGAAAGTGCACAGAATGAGAGGACGCCATACTTACAGATGAATTTTTGTTGCCCACGGACCAGGAGATTCCCAGCGGAGGAGCCCCACGGGTCGCCAGAGCTACTCTTGTGGCCGGCGTGGAGGTTTAGCCAGAGCCCCAGCACAGCGGTTCTCGGTGCAGAGTAAACGGGACTGGCTCCCCTTTTGGTCGACGCTTCAAGCTCCAGGAAGGCAGATTTGCCTATTTACCTGATTAAAAAAAGGATTCAAGAGGGAAGCCAGACCGGAGATTCCCGGGCAGAAAAGCATCATACATCTTAATGCCGCTGTTTTAGTTGGTGCAGTGGGTTGCTCAGATTTTGGCGTTGGGAATCAACAAGTTGGACGTCCACTCAGAGACCTAATTTGAAAGTCAGCAATTACAAACGACAGGTGGATAAACTTACAATGATGGGAAGAAACCAGCGTAAAAAGGCTGAGAATACTCAAAATCAGAATGCCTCTCCTTCTACAAGGGATCATAGTTCCTCATCAACAAGGGAACAAGGCCTGATGGAGAACGAGTGTGATCTATTAACAGAATTAGGCTTCAGAAGGTGTATAATAAACTTTTCTGAGCTAAAAGAACATGTTCTAGCCCAATGTAAAGAAACTAAGAACCTTGAAAAAAGGTTTGTCGAAATGCTCACGAGAATAGACAATTTAGAGAGGAATATAAGTGAATTAATGGAACTGAAGAACACAAG